>JZKD02S1708162.1:42959-72930 GCA_000966675.3 Picea glauca
TCCTCTCCTTTTATAAGTTGAAGAGGATAAGGTGAGGAGGTTAGGATGATCCCACTAAATCATGAAAGCGAGTAAGATCCACACCATTCGGATGCCACCTCACCATGTAAGTTTCCCCTTCTAGAATATTCGAGAAAACACTCATTTTTCCCACATGTAAGCATTCTCGCACCCTGCCTATAGAGAAACCTGCGAACATCTCGCAACCCAACTATGGTGCAACCTGCAAGAATTAGACATTCTCTCACCCTGCCTATATAGCAACCTGCAAACTTCCTTTTTTATAGGGTTTTTACAAAGGAAAATGCAACTTCTTTTCTTAGGAAAAGTTCTTCTCCCTTCTCTCTTCAGGAACTCAGGCCACTGACCCCTCTGAAGGCAACATATAGGTTTACATCATTAACAGTCATAGGGATGACAAAAATAATGTGTAACAACTGTCACCAAGACAATCCATTGGCTGCTAACCTCCCTTCCCTTGGGCTTCAACAACAGACCAGATCAGAAGTCTCCGAGCTCTGTGGTAGCTATAGGACTCCTTCCAAGAGTTCTCACTTCCTCCACGCACTCTCTCACCTGGAGAGAGTCGCTCACAGAATGAGTAACCTACCTCTTCAACAAAAATCACCTCCCTCACATTGGCCAGCAAGCCACACGCAGTCTATCACTGCATGGCCACAACAATCAATTGGGAAAATACGTATGGACACCTGAAATAGAAACGATCAACGCTAAAGCATAGTGCGGCTCTGTGATTACATGATGCGTTAAGCTTTCCGACAAGCAACATAGGATGCAAGGCTCAACAATTACGGAACATTCAGTTCTCCCAACCAGCAATAAGGAACAAACTCACCTCCCTGGTTTCAGAGATGCATAAGGTGTACAGAAGTTCAATCACAGAGGCCAAACACGTACATATGGAGGATGGAGGAATTGGAAGGTCGAACCCTGGATTCAGGTGATGGTTGTAGGAATGCCCACCCATCTCCTATGCAATAGTCGATGGAATGGAAAAAGAACACCCAACATGGCTCATTTCCTAGGTTAAATCACATGCGCCTGGGTCGACACGTGTCGTCCATGAAGCTGCATGCATCCCTCCCCAGGAACTTAGGACAAAACATAGATTTCACATGGCTTTTGGGATAATATTAAAATATTATTCCCAAGGACTTAAGCCCCTAGGCTCCACACTTAGCCTCTCTTTCCAACCTTGTAGCCCCCAATCCCTTACCCAGGTTTTATGGAAGCTTAGTCCCCCATCACTCATTCATCATGGTTGGTCCACACACAGAGATGTTTTGTATTAATACTATGCATAATTACATGTACAAAAATCAGGCTCCTGGCCTTCAACACTTAGGCTCCCTAGCCTAATAACACATAAGCCCACTAGCTTATATAACTTGGCTCACCAGCCTTATAAACTTGAATTACAGTTCATAAACAAGATATATACTTCATAGACATGATTTACAATAGGGATAAACCTTGGGGACATTATAATCCCCTCCCCTTATTTTTTCACTGTCCTTAGTGCAACTTTACACTGCATCTGCAAGATTTTCAAAATTTTCAAAAAGATGCGGGTACTTTGCCCGCATAACATTTTCATGCTCCCATGTCGCATCCTTAGGACCGCATTAGGTCCACTAGACCTTTACAAGGCCTATGGATCGATTTTGGAGATGTTTGTTTTTCCTGTCCAATATGCGCACAAGATGCACTTGTAGGACACCTTCTTGCTCCACCTGGATCACATTCCAATCAATTACATGATTAGCATCAGGCATATACTTTTTAAGAAATGAAACATGAAACACATTATGTAATTTCATGGATGCAGGTAATGCAATCATATATGAAATTGGCCCAATCCTTTCTAGAATTTCAAATGGCCCACAAAATCTAGCTGCCAACTTGGCGCAACTTCCCAGCTTCAGGGAACTCCTGTGAGCTTTCACTTTCAAGAAAACATGATCACCCACTTTGAACTCTCTGTGGGTTTTGTTCTTATCAACATAACTTTTCTGCCTGTCCTGGGCAGATTTTAAATTCTGCTTAGTTTTTATCATTTGGTCCTCCATCTCCTTGAGCAACTCTGGCCCAACTACTATTCTATCAGCCAGATTATCCCAGCTCACTGGAGTATTGCACTTTCTTCCATAAAGTGCTTCAAATGGGCTCATCTTCAACGATGCATGATACCCATTGTTGTAGGCGAATTCTACCAAGTGTAGGTAGTCTTCCCATCTTGATGGTTTGTCCATCACATACATTCTTAGTATGTCTTCTATTACTCTGTTCACCCTCTCTGTCTGTCCATCAGACTCAGGATGATAAGCTGTACTAAAGTTCAGATTCATTCCGAATCCTTTGAACAATTCTTTCCAGAAATTTGAGGTGAATTTCGGGTCTTTGTCGGACACAATCGTTTTAGGAATTCCGTGCAATCGTGCCACTTCCTTTATGAAAATATCAACAACATCTACTGCCTTGTGAGTAGTTTTTAGTGGAATAAAATGGGCAGATTTTGTAAGCTTTTCCACCACCACCATGATTGAATCATGCAGCTTGCCTGTTCGGGCCAATCCCGTAATAAAATCCATCGTTACTACTTCCCACTTCCACTCAGGAATGGGTAAAGGTTGCAACAACCCTGCTGGGTGCCTATGCTCATCTTTAACTTTCTGGCACTCCATACATCTAGCGATGTATTCAACGATCTCTCTCTTCATACTCGGCCAAAAGTAATGTCTCTTGACCACTACTACTATTTTCTAATATCCAGGGTGCCCTGCATAAGGCACATTATGCATCTCCTGCAAAATCATCTGTTTCAAGCACTAGACATTGGGTACAAAAATTCTGTTCTTGTACAACAATATTCCATCTGTTTCCAATTTATAAATTTCCATCTTCTGTGGCATATTACCCTGCTGTAGCTTGGCTACCAATTCTCTGTACTGCAAATCTTCATTTGCAGCCTCCATAATTCTGCTTTTAATATCATTCCGATACATGCTAATCGCTGTAGCATGTAATTCATGCACCCTCCTGTTGAGTGCATCAACCACTTTATTCTCCTTTCCTTTGATATGCTTGATCTCAAAGTCGTACTCACACAAAAGTTCCATCCACCTACTTTGTCTAGTGTTTAAGGTTGGCTAATCAAACAAATATTTCAGACCGTTATGGTCTGTTCTGAGTTCAAACCTCCTTCCCATGAGGTAATGGCTCCATTTCTTTAGAGCATGAACTATGGCTGCCAACTCCAAGTCACGGGTTGCATAGTTCTTCTCGTGCTCTTTTAATTTCCTGGACTCATAACATATTACAAATCCATTCTGACTGAGGACCCCTCCCAGTCCTTGTTTGCATGCATCAGTGCATACTGTGAAATTTTCATTTGGATCTGCAATCCTCAGGATTGGAACACTGGTTAACAGTTGCTTCAATCGCTAGAAACTTTCCTCACATACCTCTGTCCAGTGAAACTGCTTCCCCTTTCTTTGTAAGGAAGTGATAGGGTGAGCTATCTTGGAAAACCCTGCGATGAACCTTCTGTAATAACCAGCCAATCTCATGAAGGATCTAACTTCCGTTACATTCCTTGGCGCTGACCATTCTCTAATGGCTTCAATCTTCTCAGGGTCTACCGCTATCCCATCCTTCGAGATAATATGTCCCAAGTAATGGATTCACTCCTGATAAAATGAGCACTTGCTCAACTTGGCATACAGTTGGTGCTCTCTTAGCACCTGCAACACCATCCTCAGATGTTTTTCGTGTTCTTCTTCGGTCCTGGAATACACCAGAATGTCATCCAGGAAGACGATGACAAACTTGTCTAGATAGTCCCTGAATACTCCATTCATCAAGCTCATAAAAACAACAGGTGCATTTGACAGTCCAAACGACACCACTGTGAAATCGTAATGATCATACCTTGTTCTAAAGGAGGTCTTGTTGATGTCTTCATCTTTTATTCTTACTTGGTGATATCCCGATCTTAGATCTCTTTTCGAAAAGATATTTGCATCCTTCAATTGATCGAAGAGATCATCAAAACTCAACAAAGGATACTTGTTCTTCATCGTTACTTTGTTCAATTGCCTGAAATCGATGCACAATCTCAGCATTCCATCCATCTTCTTTACGAACAGGACTGGGGCACCCAAAGGCGACACGCTTGGGCGTATATACCCATTCTTCAGAAGTTCTTCAAGATGCAGTTGCAACACTTTCAATTCTGGCACACTCATCCTATACGAAGCCTTTGACACTGGAGTTGCTCCAGGCATCAAGTTCACAGAGAAATTGATATGCCTTTTCGGAGGTAGTCCAGGTACTTCCTAGAATACATCTTCAAACTCTTTAAGTACCTCATGATCCTCAATACTTGACACCTTATCCTTAGGCGTTTCCCCCACATGGGCTGCAAATAGTTGACAACCTTTTCTGTAGAACTTCTTCAGCTGCATTGCTGAGATTTCTCTAATAGTAACAGCTCTAGGAATTCCTTGGATGACCCTCTGATTCCCTTCTTCATCTAAGAAAGTGAATGCCTTGTTTCGACAATCCAAGTTGGCATGGTGCTGGTCCAACCAGTCCATCCCAATTAGACAGTCATAAGATCCTAATGACAAAATGTTCAAATCGGCCTTTGTGCTCAGTCCATTCATGTATACAAGAAAGGACTTGATTAACTCTGTGACTTTCCTCTTGGTTCCTGTAGCTTGCTGCACTAACCAAGAATTTTCATGTTTTCTTCTTATCAAATGCAAAATTTCTACCACTCTAGGGTCTATATAACTATGGCTAGCCCCTGAATCAACTAAAATAGTAAATGGTTGGTTTTTTTTATCATACCTTCTACTTCAATCATGTGCGACTGATACTCAACTTGCTTGTTGTCTAGGGCTGCGTAGATCCTTGGAATTCTACTACCCATGTCCTCCACTGTTTCAACCTACTGAACATTGTGGAGAACTCTTACTTTATCATTTCTATGGGGGAAATCCCTGTACCTATGGTTTTCTTTACAACCCCAACATTCCATAGGTGGCGGCCTTGACATTTTCCCACCCACTTCAACCTTCCTGGGCTCTCTAAGAGACAACTGTCCTTGAGGACTGTTTCTAAAAAAGGGTGGTTTATTTCCCTTCTGCCTCTGTTCTTTCTTGAACTTTTTCTGGTCATCCCAAGCCTTCCGAAAGGTAGGCTTTTCTCTTTGTTGTTCAAATAAGCACTTCGCTCTTCTTATCGTTTCTTCCATAGTATTTTGGTCATCATACTGAATCTTATCCCCGATAGGAGGTGATAATCCACTCAGGTACCTCTAAATATTGATAGACTCATCTTTGATGAACGAAACATACTTCAGTAATTCCAAAAAATTTCGTTCATACTCATCAATGGTCTAGTTGTCCAGCTTGAGTTCAAAGAACTCTTTCATATTTCTATCATAATATCTTTTAGTTAAGTATTTCCTCTCGAAATACCTCTTGAATTCTTTCCATGTGATGTCTCTTTCCCTGATGTGTTGCACCTGCACAAGTTGATCCCACCACATGGATGCCTTTCCCTTTAATTGATACATGGAAATCCTTCCCTCTGCATGAGAGGACTAATTTTGCAGTTGAAAGTATTTCCTCATACCAAGCAACCAAGTTTCGACATCTTCCTCCTTCTTATGTTCTCCATCGAACGTTGGAGGCTTGATATTGTTCATTTCCCCTTTCAATTCATCCATCCCAGATCTCCTATGCTTTCTGGTAGGAGATGGGCTTGAACTACTGTGTGCTTCCCTACTAGAATGCTTTGGGGAGCGACGACGATGTCTGATGACACTCCTTGATCTTCTTTTCCTCTCAGGGGTCCTGCGACTCTCTGTCTTGCTTGAGTCACTCTCCTTTTCCAATTTCTTTTATATTCTTTCCAAAATCTTCAACATCCTTACCCTTGACTTTCATGAGTGTTCGACTATCATCTCGACGAGCCTGGGCATCTTTCTGCAATCTTTCATTGATTTTCATCATATGTCCTTCCTTATCCTTCTCTTTTCCTTTCCCATTAGAGTTTGATACTTCGACTCCCAAGTTGACATTCCTTTCTTCTCTTTCATTCTCTGAATTGGAGGCAATCCACACCTCTTCCATTCTCTACTCTCAACGACAACCCTATTCGGTTCTGGCACTTGATAAGCTTTTGCAAACACACGTGCATACAACAGGGGTTTGTCAGGTCGTCATTCTTAGAAAATTCCACACATTCAAAGCCATTCTGATTTAAGAAAACGCTTCGACTTCACAAATTTTCCGAGTTCTGCTTGGATCTGTAATTTTCGGGTGATAGCTCCCTCTTTCTTAGCCCCTACCCTCGTAACCAAAGGTCGTCACCAAATGATAGACTACTAGGTGCTACTTGGGATTTCGACCTTCGAAGAGTTTAAGGTACACACATCTATCTCCTGGAGTTTCAATTTACCGAATTCGCATAAATCGGGTGGATCGACTGTCCACATTTTCCCAACATCCAATGGTTAAAAATCGACTACGGTTCTTCCGTCTTCGAAGATTTCGGGACTTCGGAACTTCGGGTTTCGGGGTTTCAGTAACCAGGAGTTCGAAATGTAGTGACCCAAACCACTGGTCACTCCATTCCCCAAACTC
The DNA here is from genome assembly GCA_000966675.3 of Picea glauca. Classification (NCBI taxonomy): domain Eukaryota; kingdom Viridiplantae; phylum Streptophyta; class Pinopsida; order Pinales; family Pinaceae; genus Picea; species Picea glauca. The sequence continues at coordinate 49,637 of JZKD02S1708162.1, forward strand.
CGATACACGAGTTCTTGTACGAGATCCAACGATCCTCGATTATTTGGATCCAACGGTCTAGATCTTTTCGGATTTTCATGAACCGAGAGTTCACGATGCAACGACTCCAAATATCTTGTCACTTCAATCCCCAAATTACGATATGGGAATTCATGTATGAGATCAACGACTATGAGCCTCCCCTGATTCAACGGTCCAGATCTCTCCTAAGATTACACCTGTCAAAGCTCTTCAGCTCTAACTTCCTCGCTAGTTGGATGGATCCGACGACTCACGGGATTTCGACACTTCTTCCTGGAAGCGCTCCACCGTCCGATTCTACCCTTGTTAATCTCTTTCGTGATTCAGGACTTGGAGTGACCAATAATTTGGCCTACGCTCCAAGTTCACGGTCCCTGGATTCACGAAATGATCCAACGGATCAAACCAACCACGATCAACGATCCACGTTTATTCTGGATCCTAGGGTGGCGAGTTTCTCCATCCACTAACCACCTTGCAACTTCTGGCTATCTTACGGTCCTCGCGATTTCGCGAGTTCTCCATAGAGAATTATGACCGTCCAACTTTGCTTCTCAAGGACTTCTGTCCAATGACTTAGTACCCTCCTTCTAAACTTTCATCTATTTGATCCAACGGTCCTGATTCCCCACGATCTGACGACTCAGATCTCATCGACATTTTGCGTATCGAGATTTCGTGTGTCACGAGGTCGAAAGATTTTCCACCTTCGTCCTCCCTATTCCCGAAATGTCGATTTCTTCCTGGACAATTAACGGTCCATATCTCTCTTAGATCGACGGTTGTGATCCAATCGTGAATTTTCATTTCATGAATTCTCACGAACTCACCCTTAGACCATTTCAAGTCACGAGTTAGCGAAAGGCTGATCGCTCTCCACGCGTCCTTTTCGATGGACGGTCCTGACGAATTTAGGATTTCACGTATCACGATTTCCACACTCCTGTGCAACTCCAAAGGGTTTTAAACCTTGTGCACATTCTCCAGATTTGATGGTTGTGAGGGTTCTCCTTTCCTCCTGAACAGATTCTATGGCTCCAACACTTCTGGTGTGGAGTTCTCTCTTTCCTTGTGGCCATATACCACACCAACTACAGTTTTATAATACCGCTACACCTCCTGAGCTTTGTAACATGGTTAAGTAGTCCGTTGACACTCAGAAACATTCTGAGGTCTGAAATTAGTCCTCCAGACACAATTTCTTCTCAAAACCTCGATCCAAAGGCCACTTATCTGGCCCATCTAGGCTCAGCGTTGAAACTAGGCTCTGATACCATACTATAACGTTCCCGACCATCAACCCCATGGTCGGGCCAACATTACTACGCAGAAAAACACTACTGTAACATATTATGCATTCTTATGAAATATAATTTCTTAATTACAGTTAAACACAACGTAAGCACATTAATACCATTAGCATACATAATCCACGGCATTAACAATAATTCACGAATACAACGGAATACATGTAAACATTGCTAGAATCACATACATGCATATTTAATTGAAATTATACACATGTATATACTTATCTTTTAGACTAAATGTAATTCACCAACTGAGTGTAGACCTCCCACGAACCTCCCAACCTTAGACTATGCTGCTCATCACTCTCAATAGTAGGTCACCCCCGAGCTGGGACTAAGCTCCACCAGGTAGGGATTCCTAGGCTAGGTAGGGAATATAGGAAGACACACAGTCACAGGAGAAGGATTCTCTCCCAGGAGCCACTTATGCCCATTTCCCACATACTCTCATTCCCCACATGTCTGTCCCACCCCAGGAGTATACACCTTCACTGTCACCAAGACAATCCATCGTCTGCTAACCTCCCTTCCCTTGGGCTTCAGCAATAGACCGGACTGGAAGTCTCCGAGCTCTATGGCATCTACATGACTCCTTCCAGGAGTTCTCACTTCCTCCGCGCACTCTCTCAATTGGAGAGAGTCACTCATAGAATGGGTAACCTGCCTCTTCAACAACAATCACCTCCCTCACACTGGCCAGCAAGCCACACACAGTCCAGCACTGCATGGCCACAACAATCAATTGGGAAAATGGGTATGAACACCCGAAACAAAAACAATCAGCGCTAAAGCATAGCGCGACTCTAAGATTACAGGATGCGTTAAGATTTCCGGCAAGCAACACAGGATGTACGACTCAACAATTACGGAACATTCAGTTCTCCCAACCAAAAATAAGGAATAGACTCACCTCTCTAGTTTCAGATATGCGTAAGGTGTACAGAGGTTCAATCACAGAGGCCAAATACATACAGATGGAGGTTGGAGGAATTGGAAGGTTGAACCCTGGATTCAGGTGATGGTTGGAGGAATGCTCACCCAACTCCTACGCAACAATCGACATAATGGAAAAATAACCCCCAACACGACTCATTTCCTGGGTTAAATCACATGTGCCTGGGTCGACACATGTCGCCCATGAAGCTGCATGCATCCCTCCCCAGGTATTTAGGACAAAACATAGATTTCACATGGATTTTGGGATAATATTAAAATATTATTCCCAAGGACTTAAGCCCCTAGGCTCCACACTTAGCCGCTCTTTCCAACCTTCCAGCCCCCAATCCATTACCCAGGTTTTGTGGAATCTTAGTTCCCCATCACTCATTCATTGTGGTCGGTCCACACGCAGAGATGTTTTGTATTAATACTGTGCATAATTACATGTACAAAAATTAGGCTCCTGGCCTTCAACACTTAGGCTCCCTGGCCTAATAACACATAAGCCCACTAGCTTATATAACTTGGCTCATCAGCCTTATAAACTTGAATTATTGTTCATAAACAAGCTTTATACTTCATAGACATGATTTACAACAGGGCTTGGCCTTGGGGACATTACAAAAACCCTCCCTCATAGAATTCATGCATTGATGCTAAGTCCATCAAACACAAAGAAAATGTGTTGATATTGAGTTCATCCATCATGAAAAAGTGCATCGAAGGTACGCCGTGATAAGTTCCAAATCAAATATGACCACTGAATCATGTCATTGATTTTTTATGCAATTGACAATGATAGATAAACTGATAGTACTCTTGCCATCGCTATTGTCCACAATTGACAAGTATAGATCAATTGTATGTCAATGTACTTTATCAAGTCCCATCGTAATATAATGGAACAATATTTGATTTATCTGTTATGGTCGAAAGGTTAAACGAAAAAATCCAAACAATAATAAGCATGTAGACAATAATATTATTTAAATGAAAGTGATTACATGTATCCAATCCATATGATATTATGACAATCCTTCCATCATACAAGATCTAAATTCAATGTATTTTGGAGTGGTATGTAGATTAGCATGATTTGTTTGATCTAATAGAGTAAAAACTCATGTGCACTCCTAGTTCAAAACTCTTATTTATAGTGATTTTGAAACATTCATTATAATGGTTGTTCAATGGGATAGACCATTCTTGGTGAAGCATTCCTTTTTTGTTTCCATTTTGGGACAAACTTCATTTTAAAGTTTTAGTGTAGCTATAATTTTATTTCCAATTGGTCACTACAAGGTTTTTAAATTATTTTGTTTAGTGTTTTTCACAAGTTGATCTAATAGAGTAAAAACTCATGTGCACTCCTAGTTCAAAACTCTTATTTATAGTGATTTTGAAACATTCATTATAGTGGTTTTTCAACAGGATAGACCATTCTTGATGAAGCATTAATTTTTGTTTCCATTTTGGGACAACCTTCATTTTAAAGTTTTAGTGTAGCTATAATTTTATTTCCAATTGTTCACTACAAGGTTTTTAAATTATTTTGTTTAGTGTTTTTCACAAGTTTTTTTCATTGTTTTTATTTTTAGTTTAACGAGTTTCTAGTAGAATGGACTAATTTTTGGATGTTCTAATATATTTTATCGTAATTAGTAGTTATCTAGCAATGGAATCTAATAAAAAACTCCTCCAAAGAGGAGGATAAACCATTAAATGAAGAAGAAAAAGCAGATGATGAAGAGGCAAAATATTTTGATGTGGAAAAATAAAGCTCTGATCACTCAACCCTCGAAGAAAATAGATTTGAGTCTCCCAATAATTGTTTCTCTATATATTTTTCCCTTGATGAAGTTGAAATAACTGAAAAATATTTGATTTCTCTGTTATGGTTGAAAGGTTAAAAGAAAATAATCCAAACAATAATGGAAATGTATGTGATAATAGTATTTAAATGAAAGTGATTATTATGTGTATCCAAACCATATGATATTTTGACAAGCCTGTCATTTTACAAGATATGAATTCAGTTTATTTTAGAATGGTACATAGACTAGCATGATTTGTTTGATCTAATAGATTAAAAACTCATCTGCACTCCAAGTTCAAATTTTTTTATTTATATTGATTTTGAAACATTCATTGTAGTGATTGTTCATTGGGATAGACCATTATGGGTGAAGTATTCATTTTTGTTTCCATTTTGGGACAACCTTTATTTCAAAGTTTTAGTGTAGCTATAATTTTGTTTCAAATTAGTCACTGCAAGATTTTTAAAATATTTTGTTCTTTGTTTTTCACACGTCTTTCACATTGCTATTATTTTTAGTTTAACAATTTTATGGTAGAATGAACTATTTTTTCGATGTACTAATATATTTTATCTTGATTAGTAGTTATATAGCAATGACATATAATAAAAACTCTTCCAAAGAGGAGGATAAACCATTAAATAAATAAGAAGAAGAAGATGATGAAGAGGATGAATATTTTGATGAGGAAAAAGAAAGCTATGATCACTCAACCCTTGAAGAAAATAGACTTGAGTCTCCCAATACTTGGTAGTCTATATATTTTTCCCTTGATGAAGTTGAAAGAATTGAGGCAACTAATCTAGGCCATATCAATGGTAGCTCTTATTCAAGTGAAGAAGAAGAGGATGAGAATGATAATAAGGATGAGGGTGATGATGATAATGAGGATGATGATGATGATGATGATTAAGCCTCTCCTCAGTTCTTCATATTATACATTACTTATTATAGTGTGTTTGAATTTTTTTCTAGATAGTTATTACAAACTCCTTTGAAAGAATGATTTTTGTAAAATGTTTATAAACATTAATATTCATAACCTTTAATAGAAACATTTTTAGAGTAATATTTGGTTTTTGTACAATATTCTATAAAATAATAGAATTTTGTTCAAAGAAAGACCTTGCTTTGTATATTGTTGTTATAAAGTAATAGGTAGTGTCTCATTGGCTCCAAGATATCATAAAACTTATATATATCCTCAATAAAAAATTCAAGTCCACATGCTAAGTCTACATGATATGTCCTGACACATGTATGCACCTATTCTAGTTCATGGAGAAGTACCCAACCCCAACTTTTACTATGTGAAAAAAAAACAATTTTGGAGAATTCTACACAACATAAATATCTATGTATCAAACTAAAAATATGGAATTGTAGTAAGGTTTTTAATAAAAAAACGCACTCTCTAGGTTGAATCATTCAATTTGGCCTTGTAATGAAGGTTTGATTGTATTTTGGTGAAGCTAGCCAAACTTGCATCGCTTCACTAAAATGCACACCTAGGCTTCATTTCTTATCCAATTTGCAAAATTCAAATTGGAGAGTGCATATTTTATCATTTTTCATATTTATATATTTTCATATTTTCAATTTGAGTCTTAAAAGTTTTTTCTTCATATTTTTTTCAACATGCATAAATTTTCTTTGACATGCATTTTGTCAAAGTTGTGTAAAAGTGTAAAATATAGGTAAGAAAGCATGTTTGCAGCCGTGATGCATGGATACATAGGTTAACTATTTTGTAATTATGATTTAGTCCAAAGTGCATACTTGGTTTGGAATTGAAGTGCATTTTTGTATTAACTATGAAAATTGACAATTAATATCAATTGCTATTTTGACATTCTTGGATTTCACTATAGAAGATTTATTTTGGACAATTGAGTATGAGAGGTTGTATAAAATGTGGGTGGATCCAAGTTGGAATATTTTTGTGTCCATTTATCATTAATTACAAGTCTTGGTATGCATTTTATTGAGGCACTTTACCCTATTTTTTACTCCATGGAAAAAATACAACTTTGGAGTTTGTTTTGGCACAACATCAAGTTTTGTGTGTCAAATTAAAATTTTGTAGTTTTAGGAATGTTTTAATGTCTAAACACACACTCTAAAAGTTGAATAATTCAATTTGGCCTTGTAATGAAGGAAAAATATGCATTTTAGTGAAACTAGCAAAAAATTGCCTTGTTTCACTAAAATGCACACCCATGCTCCATTTCTTGGCCAATTTGACTTATTCGAATTTGTGAGTGTGTGTTTTTCCATTCTCCACATTTATACATTTTCATATTTACAATTTGTACCTTCAATATGTTTGGCTCATATTTCCTTCAATGTACATAATTTTCCATTGGTGTGTATTTCGTCAACGTTGTGTATAAGTGGAAAAAATACATATGTATGTGTTTTGATAGACCTGATGCATGTGTATATAGATTCGGTATTGTGTAATTATGCCTCAGTCCAAATTTCATATGTAGAGTTTACTTGGTTTGAATTTGGAGCGTGTTTTTGTACTAACTATAAAAATTGATAAAAAGTATTAATTGCTAATTTGGTAGACTTGAAAATCACCGTAAAAGATTTACTTTGGACAATTAAATATGAGGTGTATATTGTATTTTCCCATTTACCATTAGCTACAATTCTAGGTGTGTATTTCATTGAGGCACTCAACCCTAATTTTTGTTGATGAATGCAACTATGTGAGACATTCTCCAGCTTACAAACCTGTGAGGTGTGGATCATTGTAGCTATGTGAGTCTTTCTCCTAGCTTACAAACCTGAGAGAAAGCCCCTAAGAAGGGTACGTGGTTCCTGCCTGAGACAGAGCTAGGAACGTAGAGATGACCTCCTCCATTCAAAGAGTTGAGAAGAAATCCAGATGATTATCCAGTGGGAAAGGCGATCTGTTGAGTTAAGACATGCCTGTGGCTGAGCACAAGGTGAATGTGTGACATCCCTATGGATGTGCCCCTAGTGGATAAGCACTAGTGGGTGTATCAGATCCTTTGCTATATATATTGTTCAAGATTTAGACCTACCTGTAACCCTAATTGTTATGTAAAGGGTACAGGCCGACCCCACCTTAATGTGATTAATAATAAATGTAAAATATAATTAATCTGGCTAATATTAGTTATAATAATAATAATAAATTATAAAGTGACTTAGAGAGGTCGGCCCTATTGAGCCAATAGACACTTCAGTTGATAGGACAATTCTAATATAATTAAGGGAAGATTCCCCATTGTGGAATCATATCCTTCTTGTGAGTTTGAAAATTTCAGCAAGTACACTTCTTTGGAAAGGGTGCGTACCTTTGTTGGGCGCTAGAGTTATAGGGTTTGAAGAACCCTCTTGTGTGCTAGGTCTTTCTTGGTGGTGAAGGTATTTATCTTGAAGAATATAGCAAAGGATTTGGCTAGGTTTTCTTCCCTTGTTGAGAAGGGTTTCCCATGATACATTTTGTGTTCTTGTGCATGGTGCTTCTTCTTGTGATCTTGGTTGTTGCATCATTTATGGTTATGGTTAAATGATAAAAATGGAATGAACTTCATTCTTAACCTATCATATTAAAAAATCAACATGGTATCAGAGCATAGGTCTCTAAAGAACTCATTTCACAAGCATCTACCAAGTCTCATCTTTTACCAGTCATCCCTCCTCTTCTGCAGAACCGTATGACCCTCCTAGGGTTTCCATAAAATCTGTACAACCCTCTTCTTTTGGGTTTTTAAGCGCCTTAAAACTTGGACACTGGGGATACTTTTGGCATAGAAGAGCACAACCTCTTCTAGCGCATATCTATAAGCTCTCAAAATGAAATTCCATGAAATTTTGATTTTTGGCCCTAGGATTTTTAGGGTGCCGAAATTTCCTACAGAATATTAATTCTGGATTTTTGAAGAAATATTTTCTTGAATCAGCAAGCATATCTTTGATACTATCAAACTGATTATTGGCAGTCATAAGTCCAATATAATCCAAGGTTTCTAATTCAACCTAATCATTAGGTTTTCAAAATCCAGTTGGCAAGAATTTGAAGAAACCAATCAAATGAAGAACACAACAATATTAGAAGATAGGCTTGATGGAGCAAGCAACTTCAACCCCTGGAAATCAAAGCTTCTAGTCACTCTTGAATAAGATCATCGCTTGGATGTGACAACTAAAGTTCTACCAGCCACAACTACAGATATATAGAAGAATATAAGAAAATAATAAGATGTCAAAGCAAGAAAAATAATCATCTACTCAGTAAGAGATCAACTCTTGCCTTGTATTGCCAATCTGAAGACAACCTATGATATGTATGAAGTTTTAAAAGGAATGTTTGAAAGTGACAACACTCTCAGAGCTCTTACCTTAAAGAGACAACTTCAAAGTACCAAGATGACAAAGCGTGACTCAGTTGCACTCTTCTTTACGAAATCATGTCTGATAGAGAAATTGTCTTAACCAATCTCCAAAATCTTCCAAAATCATGGGAGACTTTCATTCAAAGTATCAGTGGAAGAGAATATCTACCAACCTTTGATTGACTATGGACAGATTGCACTCAAGAAGAACTTAGACTTAGAAACAAAGGAGTGGAAGATTCTTTAGAAGAAAATCATGCTCTTGCACTTCATACAAAGAAGGGAGGAAGATTCAAAATAAATTTCAGGAAAACATTTAAAGGTGAAAATCCTCCATCCAATCCAGGTTATCAAAGAAGAGATGCTTCAGAAATCCAGTGCTTCAGATGTGACAAGTATGGACACATTGCAAGAAACTATCCAACCAAGAGGAAGGGAAGACAATATGCTTCCACTGTTGACATTGATCCAGATCCACCTCAAATAAGTGAAGAGAAGAGAGAGGATAAGTACTTCCTCTAAAAGGACATGGCTACAAATTAGGTAAATCATTTGATCTATAATTTTATAGTTGATTGCATTTTCAAATAAATGAAGGATATTATTCCTAGTACAAGAGCTCTCAAAGACTTGGACCATTATCCCTAGTATGAGAGTCCAAACCATATTTAAATTGTTCATTATACAAGAACAAGAATAAACGTTGTACTTGAAGAGGAGATACCCCTTCAAAGATACATAGAATCACAAATAAATATTGACAATAAAACAAATACCTTCTCCCCCTTCAACAATTCATAGGGAGACACACCTTACTCAAATTGATCCAGTTGTTCTAGTTGATATATTCAGAGATATTGCAGTAGGGAATAAAAGGCCTATAGAAAATCACTCTACAAAGAGGCAGAGAAACATACAAGCCTCTCAAGGCACATCCCAAGAAAGCAAAAGATATTCTCGAGCTATCCTTCAGTCATGAGCCACTTCATTGATGTTGAGCTTCCTTGTCTTTGAGAAGTAACAGGAGAACATGTATGGAAATATACCATAACAGAAAAATACCAATATGTCTTAAAAGAATGATGTATAAGATATTGTTCAGAGACCAGAAGAGAAGTCTGTGATGGATTCCAAGTGGATTTATAAAATCAAGCATGCAACTGATAGAAGTGTCGAGAAATAAAAAGCAAGATCTATAGCCAGAGGTTTCTCACAAACAAAGGGAGTTGTCTATGATGAGACACTTGATCTAGTAATCCCGATACACTTCCATCCATACTACCATCCATGAGTTGGAAACTATATCATATGGGTGGATTCTTGATGATTTTGGTTTTTAGCAAGAGTGTTGCTGATCCAAACCTATATTGTTACAGTGTTGGTGACGAGAGCCTGATTTTGATGACTTATTCAGAAAGCCTTGTTGTTGAATACAAGTAAGCCTTGACTTCTGATTTCGAGAAGAAGGATATGAGTATGGTGCACCACTTATTGGGACAAAAGTTATGACATAGGAACAATGAGATTTTCCTAAATCAAGGAAAACATACAGTGGGAATATTAAAGAATTTCAATATGACAGAATGCAAATCCACCATGATGGATTTAAAGAAGAAAATAAATGATGATGATTCAGACGAGATTGATCCACAACTGATTGGATCATTGATGTATCTGGTTAACACCAGGCTTGATTTATGCTATGCAGTGAATGTGCTTAGTCAATCCATGAGTCATTAGATACAAACTCACTGGATAGTATTAAAGCATGTATTGAGATATATATGAGGCACAGTTGGATATGACCTGAGATATGCCTCTAGTGTAAACTTGAGTTTGCAAGATATGCTGATACATATTGAGAAGAGAGTACAGTGGACCTGAAGAGCACATCCAATTATCGTCTTACCGTGAAGTTTGCCATGGTTTCCTAATGCAACAGGAAACACAAATCTGTGGCCTTGAGTACCACAGAGGCATAGTATATAGCAGTAAGTGTGCGAAGCAATTTGGCTTCACAAAGCTTAGGACAGATTTTCTTGACCATGAGATGGATCCTATGATGGTAACCAAGAGCTGTGTGGGAACCCAGTGTTTCCTATTGTATCGAAACACAATGAGATGAAGTATCCTTTTATCATAGATTTGATGCAGAGGAAAATCATACACTTGCAGTACCTTCCTACACATGAGAAGATTATAGACATTTGCACCAGACTGACTTGGTGAAAAATGCCTTCCTAATTAAGAGGGAGTATTGATGACTCTAGCCAAAAACAAAATTCAGAGAACATCCGTATGAGACTTGGCATGATGAAGAATGCCTCCCTAGCTGAGAGGGAGTGTTGATGAATGCAACTATGTGAGACATTCTCCAGCTTACAAACCTGTGAGGTGTGGATCATTGTAGTTATGTGAGTCTTTCTCTCATCTTACAAACCTGAGAGAAAGCCCCTAATAAGGGTACGTGGTTCCTGCTTGAGACAGAGCTAGGAACGTAGAGATGACCTCCTCCATTCAAAGAGTTGAGAAGAAATCCAAATTATTATCCAGTGGGAAAGGTGATCTGTTGAGTTAAGCCGTGTTCGTGGTTAAGCACAAGGTGAACGTGTGAAATCCCAAAGTGTTGGGTGCATCGTCATGTGAACATAAATGAAGATGATGTATTAGCCTCCTCTGAGCAAGAAGATTTGATGAGAAGACTTCAGATGGTTCTCCTATATGAGGCAGTGGGAAAGAAGATCTGTAGAGTGGATGTTCCTGTGGACGAGCACAGGTGAACGTGTGAAGATCTCGTTCTTTTGTGTAATGCATTGAACCAGAGTTATGACATCCCTATGGATGTGCCCCTAGTGGATGAGCACTAGTGGGTTTATCATATCCTTTGCTATATATATTGTTCAGGAGTCAAACCTACCTGTAACCCTAATTGTTATGTAAAGGATACATGCCGACCCACCTTAATGTGATTAATAATAAATGTAAAATATAATCAATCTGGCTAATAATAATAATAATAAAAATAAATATAAAGTGACTTAGAGAGGTCGGCCCTGTTGAGACAATAGACACTTCAATTGATAGGACAAGTCTAATATAAGTAAGGGAAGATTCCTCATTGTGGAATCATATCCTTCTTGTGAGTTTGGGAATTTTAGCAAGTACACTTCTTTGGAAAAGGTGCGCACCTCTCTTGGGTGCTAGATTTCTAGGGTTTGAAGCACCCTCTTGTGTGCTAGGTCATTCTTGGTGGTGAAGGTCTTTCTCTTGAAGAATATAACAAAGGATTTGGCTGGGTTTTCTTCCCTTGTTGAGAAGGGTTTCCTAGGATACATTTTGTGTTCTTGTGCATGGTGCTTCTTCTTGTGATCTTGGTTGCTGCAGAATTTATGGTTATGGTTAAATGATAAAAATGGAATGAACTTCATGCTTAACCTATCATATTGAAAAATCAACAATTTTTACCATATGGAAAGAAAGACAAATTTGAAGTATTTTTGCACGTCATAAAGTTTTGTGTGTCATATTTAAAATTTGTAATTGTAAGAATGTTTTTAATGAATAAATACACTCTCAAAGTTGTTTTGTTCAATTTGATCTTGTAATTAATGTTGTGCATGCATTTCAATGAAGCTAGCTAAAATGGTCCCGCTTCACTAAAATGCATGTTGAGGCTTCATTTTTTGACCAATTTGAGTGATTCAAATTGGATACTATGCATTTTGTCACTCTCTACCTTTCTACATTTCAATATTTCCAATTTGTGACTTAATATTTTTTTCTTCAAATTTCTTTCAGCTTGCATAATTTTCCATTGGTGTGCATTTTGTCAAAGTTGTGTATAAGTGGGAAAATTAGGCATGTAGGAATTTTGATAGACCTGATGTGTGGGTACATAGGTTTAGCAATGTATAATTATGTCTCAATCCAAATTTCATACTTGAGATGTAATTGGTTTGGTTCTAGAGAGCAATTTTGTGTCAACTATGAAAATTGTCAAATAGTATCAATTGTTATTTTGACAGACTTGGATTTCACTGCAGAAGATTTATTTTATATAAGTGAGGGTGAGATGTTCTAGAAAATGTTGGTAGCTCCATATTGGAATTTAGGTAAAAAATATACTACCTGAGCTATCCATGGACAATGTTAAGGATTGACAAATTAAAATTCTCTACCACAAAATGAGATTGTGAGTTTCCCTCAAACATTAGGCAATCCTGTATGCATTGTTGAAACTTATTATCCTTTACATAAGCAATGTGTGACAAACAACAATGTTTCTCAACAACATAGGTATCCTTTTTCTGCAATACAATTGAAAGGAATGGTAATGTACAAGATATAAATCTTTACCATAGAATCAACTCTCTTTCATAGAATGTGCTCCCAAATTTCCCTCAAAGATCCACTGTTGATGCCACTCTCATTACGAATAATTATTATCAAAGTATACAAGGATGTGTTGTTCATTAATCTAGGTATCATTTTCTTTCAATTACAATGTAAGGGAATGATAGTGCACAAGATAAAACTCTATACTACATAATGAACTCTGTTTTTTAGAATGAGGCTCCAATTTTCCCTCAAATATCAACGATTGTTGGTAGCTCTAGATTTAGGTAAAAAATATACTATCTGTGCTATGCATGGACAATGTTAAGGATTTACAAATTAAAAATATGTACCACAAAATGAGATTGTATCCATTAGGAAATCATGTATCCATTGTTGAAACTCAATGTCCTTTACATAAGCAATCTATGACAAACAACAATGTTTCTCAACAACATAGGTAGCCTTTGTCTCCAATACATTTGAAAGGAATGGTAATGTACAAGATATAACTCTGTACCATATAATTAACTCTGTTTCATCGAATGTGCTCCCAAATTTCCCTCAAAGATCTACTGTTGATGCCACTGCCATTACAACTCACTATCATCAAAGTATACAAGGTTGTGTTGTTCATTAATATAGGTAGCATTTTATTTCAATTACAAGTTAAGGGAATGGTGGCTCACAAGATAAAACTCTATACCACATAATGAACTCTATTTTTTAGAATGAGGCTCCAATTTTACCTCAAAGATCAGTGATTGTTGCTGCTACTATTACAAATCACTTTGATCAAAGTATAGAATATTGTGTTTCTCAACAACCTAAGCATCCTTTGACTTAAAAAATGATTGAACAGAATCATAGTGTACAAGATAAAACTTTGTTGCTCAAAATGAACTCTATTTTGCATAATGAGGCCCAAATTTTCCCTCAAATATTAGTAATCAATGTTGTTGCTATTACAAACCTCGATCAAAGTATAGAAGGCTATGTTGCGCAATGTTATATATATATTTGAAGAGGAACCTTAAATGGAAAGACATGCCTCTTAGTGAAAGGGCAACCTTGCTTATGTATATATATGACCCTCATTTATAATCATACTATCGTTCTCATACATTTATTCAATACATATTATTTTATCCTAAATCGATTTCTTTATATTCCAAATATTTTGGGTATTTCGTATATGAACCAACTTGGTTCATCGCATTTGGTAACATAGTGGTCTTTCCGCTGGTGTATGGTCAAGTATATTTTTCATTTGTTCTGTTGATTTGTGATCAGATTTATTTTGTCAGTGACATTTACAAATAAAAAAGAAAAAAAAAGAAAAAAAAGAAAAAGAAAAAATGTTCTGCAAATAATTCTCGACTTGTGTCCAAAATCTTTGATATGTATATGTGTGTTTCCAAGAATTAAAAAAAAGTACATGTAAAGAAGTATCAAGTCAACCATATATATATATAAGTTGAAAATATTGGTAATTTTCCAAATTAGTTATGCATGAAAAAAATCTACACAATATCCCAACATTTGTGGAGAGATCAATAACTATTGGCCACCATCAAATGATACCATTTTAAAAAGCATTGTGTCGATTGGAGGATAACCTACTGATTAAAAAAAATAAAAACAATTATATCAGGAAACAATTCACAAAGATAATATATTTCACTTTAACATTTTAACATAGATGGTTATTTAAACAAAGTTTAAAGTAAGAAGGAGTATTTAATAGAAGGATACAAAGAGTCAAAGTAAACACTACCGTGGAAAGGTATTCAATTCACAAAAGACAAGTAATAAATTCAACATAAAGTACTAACGAACATAAAATATATTAAAGGGATAAGTGCTAAAGTTCAAATGAAAGAGAATATAAAATTAATCTCAAGGTCCCATTCAACAAAAAAAAGTTAGAAGAGGAGTATTATATTTTATTATATTTCAAAGTCCATCATATATTATAAAGATGGTTGTATTAAGAGAGGAATGCATAAGGGTAGTGAATTTTTTTTTTAACCAAGGAAAAAGCAAAAGTACCATGAGCCTAAATCAAATTATATATATAGATCGACATATATTTGAAATTATTTAAGGAATTATAAGAGGTGAAAGAAAAAAAGAGTGAAGGGAATAATTTTAAAGGTTATAAGAAGAAAAAATAAAATTATTTCAAAAATTAGGATTCCAAAAAGAATTTTACTTTCCTTTTTGTGAAATGTTCTTTTTGTGCAGAGGAGTATGATAAATGCCGAGAGTCATCTGTAATTAAAATGTCGTTTGTACAGAGTGTGGTAGAACTTTTACTTTAATCAAATATCAAAATGACATACAAATACAACCGGAGGGAATATATATTATGAAGATATGTGAACAATTAAATATAATGATGGAGAAATACGAGCAAAATAGATTCATCAAAAGTAAATACCATTGCTTAACACAATAATTGACAAGTGACAAGTGTTGGGTTGTTATATTCTTTGCACTGGAAGTCGAGTCGAGGTGGATCAACCAACAATGAAATTTGAAGGTCAAGGTGGATCCACTGGGAAAAGTTGAAGTCGAAGTAATCAATAGCAAGTCGAAGAGGTCAACTAACAAGAGGTCGACATGACGTTGTGTGGCGAATGAAGACCAAATGGATGTCAATTAGTAATCGACTGGTAATTCGACTTGGTAGTCGACTGCAACAAAATTATGAGATTTGTGGGATTTGTAGCCAATGATATGCATGGATTTGTAACCGTTTTTGGGCTCCTTTATTTAGGGTTTTTCCTACTGTAAAGCCTATAAATAAGGCATGTTGTATTCGTATTAAGTTGATCTTCATGCTAATCTTTAGAAGTAGGTTGTTGGTCATGTATATGTAAGAAAAACTGGCTATATGGTTCTTGTGTAAAGCAAGAAGGTATGATGTCGATTGTGTCTTAGGTGTGGACCAAGGTTAGGAATGTAACCTTTTATTTTGAATGAATAAGACAGAAAGAGAGAAATACGCTCAAGGAATGATGGTTTTCCCATTTGGGTTTCTAGGGTAAAATCTTTGTGTAGTGTGTGTTTGCTTTATCATTTATTTTTAGCTTAAAATTTTCTTCCTCTCTTATGTTAGGTATATCGTGGAAGTGTTCTATTTCCTAACATGTGGTATCAAATCTTGGTTTAACAACCTTAGATCTGAGCTAAACCCTAGGACCAATAATATTCGTAAGCCATATATATTTAAAGTTCTGCGTAAATAATGGCAAGTAGCTTGATAATATAGATCGAAAAATTCAATGTCTTGAATTTTGAGCTTTGGAAGCTTAAAATTGAAGATCTCCTTGTAGATCGAGAACAATGGGAAACAATCTGTCTAGGTACCATTCCGATAGGCATGTCGACAGAAGAATGGGAGAAAATCAAGAGAAGGGTAAGGATTATGATTCGACCTTGTCTTGTAGATTCAGTGTTGTTGAATGTCTCAGATGAATATTCAACCAAGAAATTGTGGGACAAGTTGGGAAGCTTTTACTAGTCGAAATACTTGGTAAATAAGCTATTCCTTAGAAAGAAACTGTATCTTCTGAGGATGAGTGAGGAAATTTTGGTAACTAAGCATTAATGCGTTTAATACCATAAAAATCTAGTTATCTTATGTGGATATTAAAATCAATAAGGAGGAGAAATGTATTAGCCTATTATGTTCTTTACCAGACTCCTGAGATAGCTTAGTCATGGCCATATGGAGTAATTCAACCACATCAACGCTAGAAGATGTGGTTGCATCTGTACTATAAAAATAAATTAGAAGGAAGAACATGGAAGGATTGACCGAATATGCATAAGTGGTGAGAGGTCGACCGATTGACAATGATACAGGTAAATTCTTCAGTAGAAATTTTAGGTCAAAGGGTAGATCTAAATCCTTGGTTTAGTTGATGAGAAGATGCTGGAAATGTGGTAAAGTTGGGAATTATAAAAGGGATTGTAATTCGAAGGTGATGGAAGTCAGTGCAAGATACGATGAGAAGCATTCGACTTAGAGAAAGACTACTCTAGATAAGGGAGACGATGTGTAGTTGACATCGACCAATACACAATCAGATCGAGATATTTGGTTGATCGAATCAAGAGCATCCTATCATATGATACCACATAGGGAATGGTTCTATGAATATGAATAATATGAAGGGGGTATCATATGACACCACATAGAGAATGGTTCTATGAATATGAACAATATGAAGTGGGTATCATATGACACCACATAGAGAATGGTTCTATGAAAATGAACAATATGAAGGGGGGGATGTATTCTTAGGGGACGACTCGAAAACCAAAATTGTCAGATGAGGAAGAGTCTGAATGGTATTGTAGGGTGGGAAGAGTATAACCCTTCAAGGTGTGCTACATATTCCAGGTTTGGAAAGAAACATGATATTTGTCAGCAAGATGAGTGATGGAAGAGTGCACACTCTATTTCAAAAGGATACGCACAATATGGTTAGAGGTGCGATGGTATTAATAAAAGAGTTCATATTAGAACCCTATACAAGTTGTTAGGGAATGTTGAATCCATTGGATGCAACAACATCAATGTTAGTGAAGTCGACTCGACTCGACTCACCTCGGGATGAGGTGATTCAAAGTGACTCGATACATCTTCGTCAAGTTGACTTGACCATGCTATGGCATGAGAGGATGGGACACATTGGAGAAAAATGACTTTTAGCTATGCATGCCAAAGGTATGGTCGAAGATTTACCTGAATGTAATTTAGAAGTCGAATTTTGTGAACATTTCATATATGGAAAACAAAGTCGGGTGAGGTTCCCATCTGAAGCAACAAGGGAAAAGGGGATTTTGGAATTGGTTCATAGTGATGTGTTTGGCCCTGTATTAGTTCCTTCACTCGGTGTATCCCTGTATTATGTCTCTTTCATAGATGATTTTTCCAAGAAGACATGGATATATTTCCTGAGGAAGAATCCAAAGGTTTTTGAGAAATTGAAAGAGTTTAAGTCTCTTGTAGAAAACTAGGCAGATAAGAAGATTAAGGTGCTAAGAACTGAAAACGATGGTGAATTCTGTGGAAAATAATTTGAGCAGTTCTGCAACTGGTATGGCATAGCACGCAAAAATACCACACCATATACCCCAAATAAAAATGGAGTTGCTGAGAGATTGAACAAAACGTTGATGGATAAGGCAAGGAGCATTCTCAGTGGTGCTGGGCTCACACAGTATTTTTTGGCAGAGGCAGTCGACATTGCAAAATGTCTAGTGAATATGTCTCCTTCGTCAACACTAGTCGACATGATTCCACATGAGGTATGGTTTGGTAAGAAGCCTTCACTTTCACATCTCAAATTATTTGGTTGTGATGCATTTGTTCATGTTCCCAAAGAAAAGGGGAGCAAGCTGGACAAGAAGGAAATCAAGTGTATTTTCATTGAATACAAAGAAGGAATGAAAGGATATAAGCTATGGAATCCTACATCAAGGAAAAGAGTGTAAAGTCAAGATGTAGTATTCAGAGAAGTCGAAAGGAAGTTCAAGTTTGAAGTGATGGTTCAAACAAATAATGATCCATAGAAGGTGAGGTTTGAACTGAGGAATGAAGAAGAATATGATTCAGATGAGTCGACTGAATCAAATGAAGAGGTGGAAAAACTAACACTGGTTTTAAGGAGGTATGAATGAATAATAAAACTGGTCGAAAGGTATAGTCTACCCGACCTTCTGTTCCACATTTTGTTAACTTACAATGACGATGAGCCCAATTCGGTTAGGGAGGAAGTCGACTCGACATAGGGTAGACTCTAGAAGGATGCTATGATCGAAGAAATGGAATCATTGCATAAGAATGAGATGTGGGATTTGGTAGAATTACCTAATGGAAGAAAGCATGTTAGTAGCAAGTGGGCATTCAAGAAGAAGATGAGTGCAACAGGTAAATTCAATAAATTCAAAGCTCGTATGGTAGTAAAGGGATATTCCCAAGTCAAAGGAGTCGACTTCGGTGAGACTTTTTTTCCCGTTGAAAAATTAACTTCCATTAGAGTACTAATGTCTTTGGCTGAAACATTTGATCTGGAAATAGAACAGATGGATGTGAGGAGAATGTTACTTCACGGGGACCTAAAAGAAGAAATCTACATGAAACAACTTGAAGGGTTTGTAGTAAAGGGCAATAAATATTTGGTGTGCATATTGAAAAGGTCCCTTTATGGTCTAAATCAATCACCAAGGACGTGGTATCAAAAGTTCAACACATACATCCTTAGTTTGGTATTTGTGAGAAGCAAGGATGATCACTGCATATATTCCAAGGAAGAAGGTGGGAATTTCATATATGTAGAATTATATGTCGACGACATGTTGTTGGTTAGAAACAACATGGACACAATAAAGGAGGTGAAGAAGAAAGTATCCTCCAATTTTGACATGAAGGATCTTGGTTTAATGAACTTCATTCCGGGAATGGTAGTTAAGAGAGATTGGGAAGATACAAATATCTAGTCGAATAAGAAGAAGTATATTGAAACAATTTTGAAACATTTCAACATGTAGGATTGCAAACCTGTAAATGTGCCAATTCATGTGGGAGAAAGGCTAACTACTGAACAATGTAAAAATAAACAATATGAAATATAGGATGTGGCACATGTCCCCTATGCAAGTGATGTTGGTAGTCTAATGTTTGCTATGGTTTGCACTCGATCAGATATTACCCATGCAATGGGAGTGTTGAGCAGATACATGTCGACACATGGAAAAGAACACTGTACAACTAACAAGAGAGTATTCATGTATTTGTGTGGCACAAAAGACTATGCTATATTCTACCAAAGGAATCTTGGAAACGATAGTGAAGTAGATGTACATGGATTTGTCGACGCCGACTAGCCTGGAGATTTGGATCAACGAAGGTTGACCAATGGATATGTGTCCAAGATGTTCGATTGAGAAATAAAATGGATGAGTAGGTGATAGGTGGTCATAGCCTTGTCAACAAAAAAATATTAATACATGGAAACCACTCATGGAATCAAATAATTAGTATGGATGCAACGACTATGTTCAAGGATCAGATTTGAGTAGAGAGATATGAAGATAAATTGCGACAATCAAAGCACAATATTCTGGCAAAGAACCGAACTTATCATTCCAAGACTAATCATATTGATGTATAATAACATTTCATAAGAGACATGGTAGAAAGTAACAAGGTGTTGCTGGAGAAAGTAGACGTTGGAAAACATAACAAACTCTTTGACCAAGTCTATCAGTGTTGTGAAGTTCTATTGGTGTAGAGAGGTAATGGGCATTACTTCCCTGGGTTTGTGAACAAAAGTTCAGGAAACTCCCAATTTTAGCAAAGAAGAAAACAAGTGTGAGAATGTTGTGTTGTTATATTCTTTGAAGTGAAAATTGAGTCGAGGTGGACCAAATGGCAGTGAAAGTCGAAGGTCAAGGTGAATGGACCGAAAAAATCAAATTCAAAGTAATCAACAACAAGTCAAAGAATTCAATCGACAAGAGGTCGACAGATGGTCATGTGGAAATAGACTGAAGACAAAATGGAGGTCAAATGGTAGTCGACTGTAATATAATCCTGAGATTTGCAGGATTTGTAGCCAATGATATGCATGGAGTTGTAACTATTTTTGGGAACCTTTATTTAGGGTTTTTCCTATTGCAAATCCTATAAATAAGGCGTGTTGTATTTATTAGCACTAAGAGTCACCCTCAGACTGCTAGAGGATAATCCCAACATCCATTTGATTTAATGATTAAAATAGGTTATACTTGGTGGATCAACAAGAGAAGAGTAAAAGGGAGGGCAACATATTTCTTTCAAATGCATTATATTGGGCATGGAGTCGTAACATTATGTAGATAAAAGGCAATTAGACATCCTACCAGAAAAAAGGATTATGCAAGGATGGGTAGAAGAATAGAAGGTGAACAAAAAGAAGAATATCCACTTAACATAGATATTTTCTGAAAGATAGATAAAAGAGTGCTTGAACAATAATCAATGATTAACATGAAATTACCACAAATCCTTTGCAGCTCATGAATCCATTGATCAAATGCAACTTTTCATCTTCAAAGTCTGTAAATATTACTCAAGCAAGATGATAATAAAGAATGGAAACAAGAGCAAAGAAATCTGGTATCACAACTTTCATGAATCTCTAATGGTAGAAATGCCTACAACACATGCCCTCATGCTTACAAATAGACAGATAAACTTCCCCTGCAACTCTCTCAAGCTCTCTCTAGTTATGAAATCCAAATTTCCTTATCAAAATCCCATCCATATATAGAAAATAACATCCAAAATATTCTTAGGAGGTCTAATCCCATCTCTTTCATTGGATTCTGGGCCTTGGAGATAGGTGGCAACAATCAAAGAGACAAAAATTGAACAAGCTGCTAAACTTTTGGAAGTTGTTGGAAGTCATTAATAAATTTGTTGCCAACTCATTGCATGAGGTTTTAATGGAGCTAAATCTTAGGTGCATGTGTCCTTTAGCATCTAACTGATCTTTGAAAAGTCATTTGAACCCTCCTTGACAGGTGGAAACCTCCAAACAAGGCGGATTTATCAAACTGTTAGAGTTCACAATGCCTTTGATAGCATGCACTGTGAACTTTCCTATAGGTGATAATTTTGAATTTTCTCCCAAACTACGAACTGGGTCGGGCTAAGTGTTTGTTAGAAAGTCAATGGTAATATGGTGCTTCTTCACACAAAATTTCAGTAGAACCTAGATCATGATTCAAAATTTATGGTTAAAACAAGACTCTGTTGTGTGCTAATTGCTACAAACTGTCCCAAATTACCAGTTCCCAACGCCAGTGAGTCCATGTAGCACCATGTTTCAACCAAATCAACTCAAATGATGCCAAAACCATGAAATAAGACTTGAAAACCTCTGATAAACCTGCTACAACTTTTGAGTAATGAAAATAACTTTGGAGAAAATATAAAAGATGCTAGGTTTATCTCAAATTCCAAAATCACCACTTAGTGTTGTAACTGCATGCAAAAACCATGACAAAAAATCATATGTTTCAGTTCTCACAATCTCTCCCCCCTTTGTGGATTTTCTTGCTTTGCTGACTGTCCATAATTTCTATCTTAAAAACCTCCTGTAACCTCTTATGACAATTGCTATGTGAAATATAGAGTAAAACATGGATTTTAGGGTTTGATTATAGAGTTGACATATTAAGGGTTCACATGTTTGAAAACTTATACACAACAATGATATGGAGTGGAGAAAATTTCAAATAGGAATGATAAGAGGGACACCAATTTATACTTGAGTAAAAGTGCAGACATGCAAAAGATGCAACTCTGTAAAAACAGAGGGTTTGCAGTTCCAACACCAGTTCACATCGCCAAGAGTGGTAGTATGTGACAGTTTGCAGCGCATTGTGAGTTTGTAGTGCCTTCAACCATTTTGCAGCGTGTTGTGTTTTAATGAAAATGGAGATGAAATTGATACCTTTCCCATGAGACATGACTCAACTTTTGACAACATGTACATCTTTATGTGTTAACATTTGTCTCCACATGGGATGGAGACCTCCCTGTGAGGCTCCAAGAACATTTGCAGTTCCAGTTCCTTTATCCACTGGGCAGAAACCAAGATTTTTCTTGCAACCTGAAAACTAATACCCGTGACCAATTCCTCAACCAAACACATTGAAAACTGAAACTGGTACTGCAAAATCACTACAATCAAATCCACTATGAAATATTCACAAGCTGAAAACACTGCTGCAGATAACCAACTATCACTACAATATGCAAACACACTAAAACTGGAAAAAAAAATGATCATGGAGTGAGCTTATTTATATAAGTTCCTACACTAACCCAGTTGAATTTTTTCTTGATCAAGTATAATAAGTTTTCCATTACAACCATTCAACTAAATGACCAACTAGATGAATGTGTTATAATATAAGTGGATGTGCTCATTTTACCATTGAAAATACCCTTGTCACCCAACCATAGGCCGAAGCCACCCTCCGAGCACCTTAACATTGACAACGAATCACTTTGGAAGCAAACCCTAGGCTAGATAGCCAAACAAATGGTAGCGCACCTTTCCCCAAGGATAGCGCACCAATAAGAGCTGGTCAGATAGTCCAAACCCTAGTCAAGAGATAGTCCAAGCGTAACTGCTAGCTGCAGCAGCTGCAACAACAACTCTCCTCCAAACTGGGCAACTGCAGTGCACACAAGTGTTGCTCTGCAATTCTGAGACTGCCTGCCAGAATGAGAACTAGCCTCCTATATTTATACTAATTCTGGCTAACTGCCTGGGCCGACTTCTCATTCTGGGTATCTGTCTATTCAATATATATTATTATTTCTATCTGACTTCTTCTCTTGGAGGCTAATAACCTAATATAAATTATCTTCTTGAGCCGACAAGTCTTCTAGGGTTATTAGCCAACTCATTAGGGTTTCTTCTTGC
>JZKD02S1708162.1:88794-106791 GCA_000966675.3 Picea glauca
TCATAACAAATATGCCCATGGAATAACAATTCAAATATTTGCAAGACATTAATTGGACGAGAAAAGAGTATTTCTATTAAAATGTAATCAACAAAAGTTTATGAATGACAAACTTCTGTGTCAGCATGTTCAGAACCGAGAAACTAAGTCCCTTCCAGCTGGGTCTCCACCACTTCAATCCTCCACCAAAGGAAAGCTCATATAAGAGAGATAATGAGGTTCTCCATCAAATAGGGAAGAGCTTGGGGGATGAACAATGTGTTCAGACTTAAAAGGACAAAGGGATGCAAACTCAATGTGAAGTGAATAATTTCTCCAGAGTAACTTTGCTCTCAAAGTTGAATTCTTCTCCTCTTTTCCACACCTTGGATATGGCCCATTTATAGCCTTCAAATGGAACTGAAGGGCCGAGTCAGAATGTTTCCAGTATATGGAAGGTCAAGGATCATGGATCCCACGACGTGACATGGAAAACTGACACCGTCTTTTAATTTTGAGCACAAAACTCGATGTATGTTGGCTGTAATGGTGCAACTTATGTATATGGATGTTGTATAGCTGTCAGGGTGTGTATATGTGGAAAAATACAATTTTTAGCTCTGGGAACTGCAAAAAGGGACTTCAAGTCTGCATAGGGAAATGGAAAAATCCCCTTTGTGCAAGCTTGCATAGGGTGAGGAAAATCTTGCTATAACAAGATTCATATAAAAAGGGGTGTTGTTATAACAAGTAAGATACAAACAAAAAGGAAAAAATTCCAAGATATTAAAAATATAACATTTTATGCAAAATGGTGAAATAATCTTATGATGCACTAAGCATTTCTCAATATTTTTCCATATTGAATATTAATTCTACTATGGTACATTTATGTTACAGGTGGTGTTATTATGTATAGAATGGCGTCCATTTTTCTAAACCTCCACATGTTGATTCATATTCTATTTTTATAACTAGATTTCAATTTCAAGCAACAATGAGCTATTTTATTTGTGATCATGGATTTTAAGGTAATGCGAGTATTTGCAATGGAATAAGGAACATCACCCATGCCGTATCAACCTTTAAGAGTACATTTTACTATTCATAGTGTGCATTTTTCATTAAAAAATGTGTGTATCTACCTAATTAAGGTTTAAATTTTTCCAAGCCCAATGAAATGTTAATAGAGGGTTTGAATATTTTTCTATGCATCATAGGCAATCATCAATTTTAGCGAATAAATAAACCAAGTCTTCAATAACTATTTTTCTATGATATGATTTTATTGAAGAATTGTGATAGGATTAGAGTTTTTGTTGTAATCTTTGATATATAGGCCCTAGGTCAACATCATTTTATAATTTCATGTATCTCCCCCCCCCCACTAGTTTTATTTAAGTAATTCAATATTGAACACTCTTATCTTGTAATTGAGTCCTTATAAAGAATGAGATAAATTGACTGTATACATTGTCAAATTTAAGACAAAATGTTTGTCACACAACTATCAATCACATATGTACATTAAGAGTAAAAATAATGACAACTACTAGTGGGATAAAATTCATTAACAATCATTCAAAAATATATTATAAAAAAAAACATGAGAACTATCAATGGGCTATATTTTTTTGTAATCAAAACTAGTAAATATTATATTAAAAGGAGTTGTTGCATAGGTAAATAACAAGCATACAAAAGTACTGATATGAAAATCATATAAAATCGACAACTTTCACAAGCCACATAGGAAATATTTCTAGGGCATCAATTATTACATCACATCTAATTCCTTAAAGGTGTACTACTTAACAAAAACACCTAATGTTCTAGTCACTTAAAAAAATAGAATTAATGGAAAATATGATGGATGAGTGCTTCCTCTTGACCTACATTGGAGGGAGGGGAATTCTGTCGTCTAGTATCCATTTCATCTTTCAGTTGGTGCACTATCTTATCTTTCTTGAACTCTGCTTGTACTAAGTTAATTAACATTCTATGATTTGACATTCTGGAATGTGCATCTTTACTAAGGTTGATGACCATGTTTCGTAACATGTTACATCCTACTTCTAGAGAATCTATTTTTTTCTTTTGTTGTACCAAGACTCCCATAATTATGCATTCTGTGAGGTAAAAATATTTTCATTTTCATGCACCTTAGAAATCAATAAAAAGAGGGGGGATCTATTGCATTTGATTAATTTCTCATCATGTTTTAATAGAGCCTAAAAAATTTCTTGTGCTTATCTGTGATCCATTCTTTCTAAACCCAAAATAAAGGTTTTTGAATATGGCAGAGCCACTGTGACTAAGGAAAGAACTATGACCAACAAAAATCCACCAACTCCTAAAATATATCAGCATTACAACAAACAAACACAATTTCCAAAATTTCCACAAACCAAAGTTTATCCCCAAATAGACATTTCCAAGTCCATTCAAATTCAATAAACTTGATGGTTATATCTAGAGAAGTTAAGACTAAAAATTTCATAGAGAAAGGTGCTTAGAAATGGGAAATTTTCCAAAGAATATGATTGCATGAAAAATACCCTATGATATAGGGCCTAATTGAAATGAATTCTAAAAACGTAAACCCAATCAAAATTCAAGTACCAGATGAATATCCACTAGAAGCATTCAAAAGTTGGAGTATTCAGACAAAATTTAACTAACCAAGGGCCAAGATGGAGGCTTACCAGGTGAAATTTGAGTTTATGGATAGTGTTATACAAACCACTACCAATTCCCTTCCTTAACCTCTTTATTATCCCACCTCACAAGAAAAATACCACAACGAAGGATTCAAGAGACATGACAAAGATTAATTCCAACATGCAAGAGAGATAATGATGTGTCCTTTCATATCCCTTCAACACACTTGAGGTTTGTTCTATGCATTGTTGAAATATGTGTCAATAAAGGTTGATGGTATGTGGTTTGAGGAAGAAACCTTAGATATATTAGGGGATTATCTGATGGAATCACCTCCCGTTTTTTTAAGACTCCTTGGGATAATGTGGAGAATTTGTTAGCTAATAGATCTACTTGAAAATTGAATTCTAGTAGGACATGAAAATATGAAACCATATTTAGATTAATGATCTACTTGTTGGTTCGAGCAATGATTAGAACCAACTTATTGTCAGACGAATTTAATTTCATAACCATCATTTTGATTATGATGCTCGAATATCCTATGGCAGTCCACGATTTCATATTAGATTTGTTTGTGAGGAAGATCCCCTAAAGGGGGGAATAGGCATTGTCTTAATTATTTTTGGATATTCCTAGTCCCCATGTAAAGGTTATTTATGGTTTTCCTCCAGGATAAAAAATGATCTCGTGGCACCTGCCACCCCTCTAGAATTAATTTACTATTAGCCACAAAGTACATTAGGAACAAATAAAATGAGCAATATAAATGGACTAGAGTTTATTAACTACATAAAGATGATCCATTATCAATTAATTGTTGAAATAACGATATATAATACACCGTTAAATGTATTTACATAGATACATATAAACAATGTTATTTTATAACTTTAGGTTGCTTGGGAGGTTTTTTCAAGCACTCCTCTTGAGAAGAAAAAAATAAGTATAGTCTCTCTTGCCTTTTTTAGATTCATCATATTTTCCATCAGTTTTTGTTGCTCATAGTGACGACTTGAGAAAAAATTGGCATGAGAAGTTTGGTCATCTAAACTATCTTTTATTGCAACAACTATGTAATCAAAATATGGTGTATGGTCTTCCTCTTGTTTCTTACAAAGATGTTATTTGTCATGGTTGTTTTCTCAAAAAAAATTATCGAGATGGTTTTGAGATGTGATTTGTTCTTGGCATGCCTCAACTCCTTTGCAACTTGTTCTCAATGACTTGTGTGGTCCAATTTCTTATCCTTATTTCTATGCGTGCAAGTACTTCTTAAGTTTCATTGATGAATTCTCCAAATGCACTTGGGTTTATTTCTTAAAATTTAGGAGTGAATTTTTTGACATGTGTTTGGCCTGCAAGGTCCTTCTAGAAAAAAATATAGACATCAACTTTAAAGGTTCAAAACAGATAATGGAGGACAATATGTGAACAAAAAATTTACAAGTTACTGCACTACATAGGGCATTCAAATGCAACATACTATTCCATATACACCACAACAAAATGATGTTGTTGAGAGAAAGAATCACACATTAAAGTGAATGGTGAATTGTGTGATCCAATGCAAAGGACTACATATTCATTATTGGGTGGAACCCATCAACTATACAAAATAAAATAGTAAATTACACTCCCATAAAGACTCTAAAAAATATAACACTAGAAGAAGCGTGACTAAAATTAATCCATATGTAAGCCACTTTCATGTATTTGGTAGCATAACATGGGCTCGCATTGCTAATGAGAAAAGGAAAACATTACAACCTGAAAGTGAGAATTTCATTTTTGTTGGATATTCTGAAGATGTCAAAGGATACCGACTTCTTCAACCTCATTCTAATGAAATTATTATTAGAAGAGATGTCAAATTTGATAAAAATATCTTGGCCCACAAGCCTAATTTGATGTTTGTGCCATCTTTGGCCTGCGATCCATCTTTAGTGTTTGTGCAATCTTCTATTTCTATTCTGGTTTCTTCTTCATATGATGACAGTGAGGATGAAAATCCACCTCCACCTACTCACCTTCCTCCATACAAGTCCATTGAACATGAACTTGCACCAACACCACCACTTCCTAAATGGGTTTGTTCAACACAAGAAGTAGCTTGTGATATTGTTGGTGATCCTTCAGATCAAAATTGGACATGGTTAGACTTAGAACAAGCCTCTTCTCTTTTGGCTCGAGTTTCAGAGACACATTATACATATACATTTATAGAAGCTTTTGGCAGTCCAAATTGGGACACAACAATGAATGAAGAATATTTTTTTTTATTGGTGGATGATACTTAGGGATCTTGTACATCTTTCTAAAGGAAGAAAAACTTTCAGATGTAAATGGGTGTATAGAACTAAGTATGCATAAGATGGAAGTGTTAAAATATACAAGGCCCAGTTAGTTTCCAGAGGATTCTCTCAAGTTGAAGGTATTAACTACAATGAAACATGTCCCCCGATAGAAAAAATGAATTCCATTCGCCTCATTCTAGCCCTTCCCACCTCACATAAATGGGAGCTCCATTGGATGGATGTTAAATCCTCCTTATTACATAGGGACTTTCAAGAAGAAATCTACATGGAACAACCTCCTAGATATGTCCAGAATGACTCCAACATTTTTTGTCACCTTAAGAAATCACTTTATGGTCTTAAGCAATCTTCTCAAGCTTGATATGCCAAAATGGATAACTTTCTTCTTGACACCAGATTTTCTAGATGTCATTCTGACCCTAATGTGTATACCAATAAAGTAGGAAACCATCTCATAATACTTCTTCTTTATTTTGATGACCTTATCCTAATTGGTAGTGAACCTAAAATTTTAACCCATGTGAAATTCAACCTTAAAAGAAATTTGATATGATAGACTTAGGATATTTACATTATTTCCTTGTCCTACAAGTTTTGCAAACTAAGGTATTTCCCTTTCCCTGTCTAAGTATGCTTGTGGCATTCTTTGCCACTTTCACATGGAATATTCTAAATCAACCCCTTCTCCCTTCTATTCTAGAGTCAAACTTATTGCCACATGTACTACTTCTGAAGTCGATGTCTCTTTGTACCAATAGTTAGTTGGTAGCATCTTATATTAACTCATAATCACCCCGATACTTTCTTTTCTATTGGTCTTGTTGCTTGGTATATGAAAACACCCCATGAAAGCCATTGAAAAGAAAAAAAAAGAAGGAAACTTCAAAATGTCTAAGGTAAAATTTAGTTTGGGATAAATTACAATTTAGGGTGGGGCTCCTCTATTGGTTGGTTTCACCGATTCATATTGGGCCGATGACCCTGATGATTGAAAGTATACTGCAGGTTATGTTTTCAGCCTTGGTTTTGGACCTATCACTTGGGCTTGTAAGAAACAATAGGCTATTTCTCTTTCTTCAACAAAAGAAAATTATTGAGAAATGGTTAATGTCATTCAAGAATCCTTGTGGATTTGAAAAATCCTTTTAGAGTTTGTATTATAGAAATAAAATACGACCACCCTATAGTGCAACAATCGAAGTGCCATCAATATCACTAAAGATCTAGTTCAACATCAGTGTAACAAACAAAACTAGCTACACATGCACTTCATTAGAAATCTCATTCATGATCAAGTTATTGAAGTTCTCGTTTTCCCTACAGAAGATCAAGTTGTAGAATTTTTCACAAAGTATCTTACATAAGAGAATTTTTCCAAACTTCAATCTATGTTAGGAGTTCAAGAAGTTGTAATTAAGGGGGGATATGCTCTAATGCTTCCTTCCTTCTTTTATTTGTGTCACCTTTGTAAATCCTTCAATCCTATCGCAAGTTGTTCTTAAGGGGGGATGTTAGGATGTTTATACACTTAGGATTTAGTTAAGATCAACTTGGTCTAATGTGTCTTTAGGTAAAATTGTGTTTCTTTAGTATGAATTTGACATTATGTAATCCAACGGTCACGATATGTTCTAGACATAGAGTGATCCGACCTACCATATTCTTCTCAATATTAACGACTACATTGATCCATGTTTTAACACCCGATTGGTCCATGAACTCTATTTAAAGAGCATGGAGGGTCATTTGTTGATGATCAATTGTGATAATCTCTCTTGTAAAATATTTTTCTTTGGCATTAATATATTACCTCAAGTGGTCATATTGGATGCGGTCGTGGACTATTTCCCTCTTCAATGGTTTTAACCACGTAAAAACATCGGTGTGTTGATACCTAATCTGGTTGTGTGAGTGGTTACTAAAGGAGTTCATGTTATGTGGAAATACTCTATTTTTCGAACACTTCGATTCTTCTGGAGCTGCAATAGGCACATGTTGCAAATTTTATTCTAGATATTTAACTTTCTATACATCTCTTTACAAATTGACATACAATTTATTTTTTCCTTCTATTAGGTTATTTAACATCTCCACATTGATCTTATACTTTCCAAATTGTTATTTTTGCTTATTTTCCATCTCTTACTACTTAATGTTCAAGTGATGTTGAATTTGAGCCAACTAAGTGGCTAGATTCTATACTTCATTCTCTAGATGTTGTGTTGTCAACTCTTTCTCTTCTAGATGACACATGATTGGTACCATATCAACTTTAGGCCTCTACAATTTTAGTTGCAAATTAATAATTTGGGATTTCATGTTTTTTATCTCTATATCACATCCCAAATGTTGTGCTTTTATTGGTCCAAGAATTTTTTGTTAATCTTTGTAATATTTGCTTCTTTCTCAATCACCTTCTCCTTCAATGCTTCAAATTGTGGTGATGAACCAAAAATATCACCTTCAACATTCATTAGTGAGATACTTAATTGCAAGAACTTCTCTTGAATATATAAGGACTTCTCCCCTATCAATTAAGGACATATATTGTGTAGGAAAACCATCAACTTTACCCTTATGACCTTGTTTGCTATCATTTTTTATTTCCTTTTTTATTTTATTTAACCTTAACAACTAAAGAGATATTTTCCAATTTCCAAGTTTTCAACATTTCGACTTGCTTATCAATTAATTTTTTTAATTTGCAAACTTAGGTATTAAATCCCGCAATATCCTCCTCATTTTTATCTTTCTCCTCTTTCAATTTCACTTAATAGTCTAATTCTTGAGTAGAAAATATCTTTTGAAACTCAAGCTTTAAATTTTAAATGTAAAAAATAGTGTTAGAGATATTTTCCCATTTGTAAACTTGAGTATTAAGTTATGCAATATCCTCCTCATGTTTATCGTGTTTCTCTTTTGATTTCACTTGATATTTTGATTCTTGTAGAAATCTCTTTTGAAACTCAACCTTTAGATTTTCAATTTCTTTATAAGTTTAGCCTCATGGCCATATACATTGTGTAATAGAAATATATTCAAAATCCATGGCCTATTTTCCAACTCTTTTTCAAGACTTATAACCTTCTATCTAGATTTTTAAATTGTCTCCTTAAAGCTTGTATAAAGTGTTTCAATCTCTTTCCCAAAGCCATCAGGAATTATGTCTACATGACTAGATAAATATGAAATAATAAAATCCTTTCCTTGTATGATTATGTTTGTTGTTGTTCTCTGATCCACAAGTGTTTTTTGTAAGCTTGTAATCTATTTGAGGCATTCAACAATGTTGTTATTTTTTATTTACATATTTCCTTCAAGCTTTCCAAAGAGGAAGCTTCCCCATTTTAGCTATTTCTTTGAAACAAACCATTTTATCAAATAGGGAGAATTGAAACCTATCATAAAAAAAATATGATGGAGTGTGTAAAAATAATCTTGAAKACATTGAAACAKATGTAATAGAGACAATGGACTTAATGGATAAATATCGARGAGGAATTMTATCAAATATATTCTCTAGAGGAACATAAAAAACATCATTACTTGATTCCATATCATTGTCCATAACTTCTTATTCCTAAGCTTATTTTCAAGCCTATGTAATTCTTCTAAAATYATGGTAGCAACAATTTCTTCAAGAGATAAATTCATTGGCAAATTGTTATTGAAATTTCCCAAATCTTCCATATTGTTCTCTATAGACTATAGATGYACTTCCTCGTTCTTTTTCATCATTTTATATCTCCTAATRTAAGTTTTAATAATATATARTTATCATGAMAAATATGAAGKTTGARACARATTTATATCATCAACAATMTGTGAACCATGTTKAGTTGATATAAATCAATAATTTTATACAATGTGCTTGTGAAAATAAAATTAACTCTCYTCATTTRACTCTCTTACCAAGAAATGTGCAATTTCTTAGCCATTAGATGGGAACATATATAACCCTATTTTCAACCCAATGAATGACTATCCTCATRCAGTYACTAAAAATAATTRACCTAATGGTATTYTAAATCAAGATTTTGTATARTATCAATGGAACATATTTAATTTTTAAATTGTTCTKGGGARCATATACCTTTTTCCCCAAAATTTGTATTGTTTATCTTATTCTTTTCTATCTTAKAGGTTTTYTTTAGAGTTAAACATTGTTAAACATTTTTCCCTATGTGTGTTGTTGAATCTTTATTACTCTGTTAACCAAATCAGGGTCTATATAAASTCTCTTCCCAAAAAATATACATTCCAAGGCCCWAACACCATAATTAACAATGATATATTCTATCTCCTMTTTTTCGAAATTGAACTGTCCAAAAACAAAATCATACACATATGCTTTTCTTAAGATACTTAGCATATCCATTGGTCAATTYTTTTTTTTTTGTGTATCTCTCCATGYATCAACACGCTCTTGGAATTTTTCACTGTGAACCTATCATATAGGGAACCCCTTGTTTCAACTTTTTCCATGGTAAGGGATTCCCTTGTTTCAACTRCAACGACAATTGTCTAGGTTTAGAGTTGAATTCGTGGACCACAAGYCCATTCATTGCAATTTTGTATATATGCTCAATTAGCCAAGAATTGATTTWKATTATGCATGYTCAATTGAGGTTTTGTTTTAATRKATTTYATATATATATATATATATATATATATATATATATATATATATATATATATATATATATATATATATATATATATATATWATGAATCGAATACGATTATCAATTATCTCCTATAAAAGTACATATTTATTTATAAAGTACCCAATMTTTTATAATGAATAATAATTTTATAAAGTACTTTAAGTCTGATATAAACAAAAACACTTAATCTCAAACACTACAATGCAAACTTCTTGTRAATCAATAGTGTCCTTATGAACTATTAAATGCTAAGGAGATAATTCATGTATAATTTGGCACCTCATCATGCACAAAGASATGTATTTAGTTTTTTTYAYCCTTCATGAATGCATAATTTAGATGGTATSTAYATTTTATARAAYTATGWAGACTAAAATGTGAAAACTGTCATTTTKTAYTRGATGAAATTTTAATCAATRCTAYAATTTTGATAATAAAAAAAAAYATTTGTTRTTCCAAAATCAAATTCCAGGCATTGAATAAGTGTTACATCAGTTTTAGTAAGCTAAAACAAATGCACACTAGGACTATGTAGAGGCAATACAAGGAAATAAAAAATCATATARTGTAATTATCCAATATTGTATACAAAATCAATGACATTTTTTCAAATGAATCTCCAAATTCCCACAATAAATTTATCAGAACAACAAAAAAAACATGAATTGACATGTTTGRCACGTTTTAACCAAAATGAATACCTAGGTTTRATTAAAAYTCCAAAATTTTATTTTTAAGTTTCTTAWTGTGTATTTTAACCTCCTTGACCATTCTACATTTCCATAATTTCAATCCCATTCTAGACAATGTCTACTATATAAAAATAATTTTCCTTTATAACAAAGTACAATTCAAGCTAGAGTGCCTTAAGAAAATGCAAGYCAWYCCTACAAAAATGCATTTACGAGGTAAACCAAATATGATATGATAATGTAATTAAAAATTCATAACAATACCAACATGCCATATTGATACAAGAGCATCCATTGCCAAACAARATRTCTTGCATGAATTTGAATTTAGACATAGGCGTGGGAAAATTGTAACTACTTCCAGTTCATAKTCCAGARCTTAGGCATGCCTACTTTTTCCCTATGCATGCATTTTTTAAGCTCTTAGCATGCATTTTATTAAATTGTGAAAATAAAGACAATTTTATTTTAAGTCAAAAGGTCAAAAGGACTTATAGGTAATTAAATGCAAAATTCAAATCATCTTTGAAAATGTGATTCGATTCCTYAAMTTGGCATTATGTGCATTTTAACAATAATTATGTGCATTTTTTTTCAATGTCAAAAAAATGTCAGAGGRCATTTTTGGAGGAAAACTACGCACATTTGGAGATGAATCAAAGAAATGTAAGACAYGGGTTTTTTTCYTAACATGGAAAAATATARAACAAGAAGGATATTTTTATTATCTWGTGCATGTGGAAGATTTGGCATGTAATTGTGTTAGGATTTRTAGACTTTGCACCTWGTGTAAAAAGAGGGCGGACTTTGAGTATTTTTTTTCTTCACAATATTGGAGATATTACACACYCACCTAGTATTTCTTTTCCTATGTTCATTAGTCTATGTTGAGGTAATYCCTTGGTCTGAGATATTCTCCCCTAGATRAGGGTGAAACATTCTCTTTATTCATTACTTTGTTGTACTTCACTTRTTGGTTTGTTATATTCTTTGCAGTGAAAGTCGAAGGTCGAGGTGGATCTATCRGGMAAAGTTGAAGTCAAAGTAATCGATAGAAAGTCAGAGAGGTCAACYRAAAAGAGGATGACAAGAAATCAAGTGGCAATCCACTGAAGACCGAATGAAGGTCGAMTGGTAATCAAACCTAGTAGTTGACTGTAACAGAATCCCTAGATTTGAGGGATTTGTAGCCAATGATCTACGTGGATMTGTAACCATTTTTGGGYGCCTTTATTTAGGGATTTTCCTACTGTAAAGCCTATAAATAAGTTRTTTTGTATTCGTATTAAGTTTATCTTCAGGCTAAACTTTAGCAGTAGGTTTCTAGTCATGTAGATGTAAGTTGAATTGGCTACAKGGTTGTTCTTGTGTAAAGAAAGAAGGYATGTTGTYGATTGTGTCTTAGGTGTAGACTAAGGTTAGGCATGTAACCTTTTAAAGTCAATAATAGATCAATATTCTCAAAGAATGATGTTTTCCCCATTTGGGTTTCCAGGGTAAAATCTCCCTGCACAGTGTGTTTGCTTTGTCATTTATTTTGAGCTTAAATATTTCTTCCTCTCTTCTGTTAGGTTTAGCGTGGAAGCACAAATTTCCTGAGAAGTGGTATCAGAACTTGGTTTAACAACCTTATATCTGAGCTAAACCCTAGGTACAATAAGATTTGCGAGTCACATATATTTAAATTTGTGCTTAAAGAATGGCAAGTAGCTCGAGAATAGAGATCGAAAAATTCAATGGATGAATTTTGAGCTTTGGAAGCTTAGAATTGAAGATCTCCTTGTAGATCGAGAACAATGGGAAACAATATGTCTAGGTACCATTCCGATAGGAATATTAAGGGAAGTATGGGAGAAACTCGAGAGAAGGGCAAGGAGTACGATTCGACTTTGTCTTGCATATTTAGTGTTACTGAATGTCTCGGGTGAAGATTCAACCAAGAAACCGTGGGACAAGTTGGGGAGATTGTACCAGTCAAAATCTCTGGTAAATAAGTTTTTCCTTAGAAATAAACTATATCTTCTGAGGACGAGTGAGGACAATTCAGTGACTTATCATTTAAATGTGTTTAATACTATAATAAGCCAATTATCATATGTGGATATTAAAATCACTTAGGAGGATAAATGTATTATCCTATTATGTTCTTTGCCAGACTCCTCGAACAACTTATTCATGGATATAAGGAGTAATTCAACCATATTATCACTGGAAGACGTGGTTGCATCTATAATGTCAGAAGAAATGAGAAGGAAGAACATTAAAGAATCAACCAAAGATGCATTAGTGGTGAGAGGTTGACCGATTGACAGAGATAAAGGAAAATTCTCCGACATAAATTCTAAGTCAAAGGGTATATAAAAATCCCCTATTCAGTCAATGAGAAGATGATGGAAATGTGGTAAATATGGGTATTAAAAAAGGGAAAACAAATCGAAGGAAATGGAAGTCAATAAAGGATCTGATGAGAAGCATTCGATTGAGAGAAATACAACTCCAGATAAAGGAGGCAACGTGTATCTGGTGTCGACTAGTACACAGTTGGATAAAGATGTTTTGTTGATCAACTTAGCAAAATCTTATCATATGACACCAGATAGAGAATGGTTCTGCAAATATGAACGATATGAAGGAGGAGATGTGTTCTTGGGGGATGAATCAAAAACAAAAATTATCGGACAGGGAAGAGTCTGACTGATGTTGTAGGATGGGAGTACTACATATTGTGGGTTTGGAAAGAAACCTGATATTCGTCAGTAAGATTATTGATGCAGGAGTGCACACTTTATTTTATAAGGATACATGCAATATGGTCAGAGGTGTGATGTTATTAATGAAAGGATTTCAGATTGGAACCCTATACAAGTTGTTAGGGAATGTTGACTCGACTGGATGCAACAACATCGTTGTTCCTAAAGTCGACTTGACCTCGACTTGACTTGACTCAAATTGGTCTGAGTGGATTCAAACCAACTTGAAAAAGCTTTGTCAAGTTGACTTGACCATGCTATGGCACAAAAGGATGGGACACATTGGAGAAAAATGACTCTGAGCTATGCAAAATAAAGGTATGGTTGAAGACTTTCTTGAATGTAATTTAGAAATCAAATTCTGTGAACATTGTATATATGGAAAAGAAAGTTGGGTGAAGTTCCCATCTAGAGCGACAAGGGAAAAGGGATTCTAGAATTGGTTCATAGTGATGTGTTTGGCCCTATATTAGTGCCTTCACTTCATGGATCCATGTATTATATATCCTTCATAGACGATTTCTCCAGAAAGACATGGCTATATTTATTGAGGAATAAATCAAAGGTTTTTTAAAAACTAAAAGAGTTTAAGTCTCTTGTAGAAAACCAGACAGATAAGAAGACTAAGGTGATGAGAACTAACAACAGTGATGAATTCTGTGGAAAATAAATTGAGCAATTCTGCAAGTAGTGTGGCACAACATGCCAAAACACCACACCATATACCCTAAAACAACCAAGAGAATGATCAAAACATTGATAGATCAGGAAAGTAGCTTGCTCAGTGGTGTTGGACTCGCACAAGAATTCTAGGCAGAGGCAGTAGACACTACAAAATATTTGGTGAATATGTCTCCTTCGTCGACACTAGTTGAAACGAACCCACGTGAGGTATGGTATGGTAAGAATCCTTCACTTTCTTATCTTCATTGGATACAAAGAAGAAATGAAAGGATATAAGCTCTTGGATCCCATATCAAGGAAAATAGTGTACAATTGAGATGTGGTCTTCAGAGAAGTCAGAAGGAAGTCTGAGTCGGAAGTGATGGTTCAAACAAAGAACAATCCAAAGAAGGTGAGGTTTGAACTGAGGAATGAAGAGGAA
The DNA here is from genome assembly GCA_000966675.3 of Picea glauca. Lineage (NCBI taxonomy): Eukaryota > Viridiplantae > Streptophyta > Pinopsida > Pinales > Pinaceae > Picea > Picea glauca. The sequence goes on from JZKD02S1708162.1 coordinate 102,967, forward strand.
GATTATTCATATGAGTCAATTGAATCAAATGAAGAGGTGGAAAAATTGACCCCATTTGTAAGGAGGTCTGAATGAGTAAGAAAACCAATCGAAAGGTATAGTCCTCCCGACTTCCATTTCAAATTTGTATTAACTGCCATTGACGAGGATCCCAAGTCAGTCAGGGAGGCAGTCAACTTGGAAGAGGGTAGACTATGGAAGGATTCCATGATCGAAGAAATGGAATCATTAAATAAGAATGAGACATGGGATTTAGTCAAATTACCTAATGGAAGAAATCATGTCGGTAGAAAGTGGGTATTCAATAAAAAGATAAATGCAACAGGTCAAGTCGATAAATTCAAAGCTTGACTGGTAGCGAAAGGATACTCCCAAGTCGAAGGAGACGACTTTGGTGATATTGTTTCCCCTATTGAAAAATTATCTTCCATTAGAGTACTAATGTATCTGGCGACAACATTAGATATGGAAATAGAACAAATGGATGTGAAGACAATGTTCCTGCATGGGAACCTAGAAGAAGAAATCTACATGAAACAACCTGAAGGATTTGTAGTAAAGGGAAAGAAAGATTTGGTGTGTAGATTTAAAGGATCCATTTACGATCTAAAGAAATCACCAAGGATGCAGTATCAAAATTTCTACACATAAATCATTAGTTTTGGATTTGTGAGAAGAAAAGCTAATCATTGCATATATTCCAAGGAAGAAGGTGAGCATTTCATATATGTAGCATTGTATGTCAACAACATATTGTTGATCGGACAACATGAACGAAATAAAGGAGGTGAAGAGGCAATTATCCTCCAAGTTAGACATGAAGGATATCAGTGTAGTGAACTTCTTTTTGGGAATGGAGATCAAGAGAGATCAAGCATCTATAAATATCTAGTTGAATTAGAGGAAATATATTGAAACAATTTTGAAATGTTTCAACATGTAGGATTGAAAACTTATAATGGTGTCAATTCCTATGGGAGCAAGGCTAATTGTTGAACAATGTCCAAAGACAAAAGAAGAAATAGAGGACATGGCACATGTTCCCTATGCAAGTGTTGTTGGTAGTCTAATATATGCGATGGTCTGCACTCAACCAAACATTTCCCATGCAGTGGGAGTGTTGAGTAGATATAGGTCGACACTTGGAAAGGAGAATTGGATAGTTTTCAAGAGAGTATTCAGGTATTTGTGTGGCACAAAAGAATATGTTATATTCTACCAAGGGAAGCCTAGAAATGACAATGAAATAGATGTGCATGGCTTTGTCGATGCTGACTGGGATGGAGATATGGATCGATGAATTTCGACCAATGGATATGTGTTCAAGATGTTTGGTGGAGCAGTTAGTTGTATGAGTAAGCGACAGGTGGTTGTAGCCTTGTCAACAACATAAGATGAATACATGGAAGCCACTCATGGAAGCAAAGAAGGAGTATTGTTGCAACAGTTGTGTTAAAGGATCAATTTTGAGCAGAGAGCGATGAAGATAAATTGCGATATTTATGACAAAGAACCCAACTTATCATTCCAAGCCTAAGCATATTGATGTGAAATACCATTTACTTAAAGACATGGTGGAAAGAAACAAAGTGTTGTTGGACAAAGTAGACACGTTGGAAAACATAGAAGACTCTTTGACCAAGTATGTGAGTGTTGTGAAGTTCTCTTGGTGTAGAGAGGAAATGGGAATCGTTTCTCCTGGTCTGTGAACAAAATTTCAGGAAAATCCCGGTTTTACCAGAGAAGACAACAAGTGGGAGAATGTTGGGTTGTTATATTCTTTGCAGTGAAAGTCGAAGGTTGAGGTGGATCGGTCAGGAAAAGCCGAAGTTGAAGTAATCAACACAAATTCAAAGAGGTCAACAGAAAAGAGGTTGAAAGGTGTTCAATTGGCAACTAACTGAAGAAACAATGAAGGTCGACTGGTAATCAACTGTAACATAATCTTGATATTCATGGGATTTGTAGCGAATGATTTGTGTGAATCTGTAACCATTTTTGGGTTCCTTTCTTTAGGGTTTTGCCTACTGTAAAGCTTATAAATAAGGAATTTTGTATCTGTATTAAGTTGATATTTATGCTAATATTTAGCAGTAAGGTTGTTGGTCATGTAGATGTAAGTCGAATTGGATACAAGGTTGTTCTTGTGTAAAGAAAGAAGGTATGATGTCGATTATGTCTTAGGTGTAGAACAAGGTTAGGAATGTAACCTTTTACTCTGAATGAATAAGACAACAAGAGAGAAAGACGTTCAAGGAATGTTGGTTTTCTCGTTTAGGTTACTAGGGTAAAATCTCTGTGCACTATGTGTTTTCTTTGACATTTATTTTGAGCTTAAATATTTCTTCCTCTCTTCTGTTAGGTTTAGAGTGGAAGTGAAAATTTATTGACATTAGTTAGACTAGTGGAGTCAAGTCTCGCATGACAACCCTGATAGTATCACCAAGTGTTGCATGCTCGCCTTAGAATCATCACCAGGAGGGTGCACTTCACATGCATAAGGCTAGGAGAGAACTACACATGTGCATGCGTGAGATTTTATCCACTCCACTTGTGTGAGCTATTTAACTAATGACCGCATGGACGGTTAATTAGGATTAGGTGGAAATTCACTTAGGTTTATATCGGTGTATGTTCACATCTTTCTAGAAGACTACTACGGAACATTAGTTTGAGCATGTAGCTTATATATATTATAAATTATTCACTCTTTGTGTGTGGATTATAGGTTAATACAATTATTTCATTCTTTCTCTCCAATTATTCTCTTTTTCTCTCAACTTTGCAAGTTTTGTGCTCATTGTTGCTAGCTACATTCTTTGTGTAGGTTTCACTACAATTCCACATGGTATCAAAGCCCACAGGTGCTAGGAAGAAGGAACACAAAGGATGGAATTTTTATTTTCCTCCATTCTTACCCCATACAACTACTTCAATTGGAAGACAAATATTCTTCTTATTCTCAGAAGCATAGAATTATATTGAACCAGTATGGGAACCAATGCAGATCCCAATTGCACCGATGAGAAATATCATTTTCTCATTACACAAGATATGGAATTTGGACTTATCTTCTTGCATGTTTCTCCTGAATTACTATTCCATGTTGAATCATTCACAACTCTAAATTAGACCAAATTGGAGGTCCTATTCAGGAAAAAGGATGATCGTGAATAATGCATGCTATAGAATGCCAAGACAAATCCCATATAAAATCCATAAGAATAACAATCTTATTGGCTTCCTCTTGAAAAGGATTTCAAATATAATTCTTCTTGTCATTCAGATCAAATTTCAGATCCAATTTTTGAATTTGATTCAGAAGTTTATAAGTATGCATGTGTCAATCCTGAACCAATAACCAAATGGGCATAGTCCATCATACTGGTAGTCAGTCATCTTGCGGGTGACCTTTATGATTCTAGAAGAACGAGATCCCAATTTGAGGGAGATCCACATGATCTCATAACCATATAACTCGTAATTCCCATGCATTGCTATATTGTTATGGCATATGAACCTCAGTTGCATGCAAAGGATGAAGGGAATCCTTATTGGGAAAATACCAAGAATGAGGAACAAAATTACCTCATTAATTCTCGACCTCCCTATTGTGGCTAACCTCCCACAACAACCCATATTTTTTTTTGGGCCCCTCTTTCTATTCTTAAATTTTTCCTACAAGGCATACATTCCTGCTTCACTAAGGAGATATGAGCTTGAAGAACTTTTTTTTATATCACTTATATAGTTTATGCATTCGTTTTGAATAACATCCCTTTGGACGTAGTCATAATTAGTCCCTCTAATACTGCACTCTTCAAC
>JZKD02S1708162.1:113481-127693 GCA_000966675.3 Picea glauca
AAGAGGGTAACTCTAAACCAGTTCCACGGATTGCTTCAAAAAGAGAAGGACACTGACATAACTAGAGAGCAGGAGAAATCCAGGAAGAGGAGAAGTTAGAAATAAAAGGCTCCAAGTTGAGCAGGATTATCAGAGAAGGCAAGTTGAGGAGGTGAGGAGCGGAAAATAACATGAGTGCATGATGCTACAAGATCCGCTACAAAAGAAGAAATACTAAGAATCCAAAGCCAAGAAATTGGCTAAGGAGACAAAAGCTAAGAGATTGGATGATGAAGCAAAATCCAAGAGATCAACTGATGAGGCAGAGGAAAAATGCGTGGCTAATGAAGTTGATTCTAAGAAGGAGGATGAGTTGTTGAAGAAACAAAAATTGTAGAATTTAAACTAGACTCCTATCTCTCCATCAATTCCCAATATGGGCATTTTAAACATACCCCCTCAAGAATACACTCCCATAAGTGTTATTCCAGGAGATTTCTCTTTCTCTTGTGAAGCCATGAATTTTGAGGGCTCGGTAGTAGCCATTGGGGACTACTATTATGATAATAGGATAATAAGTATCGAGAAGAGATCGACCAAGAGGAAAAGAGGAGGAGACACAAGTTCTAGATCGTCTGTAGAGAGGGTAGTAGAATGGAAAGCAAGGCATGATCCTAAAGAAAACGCAGTTCAAGCAGCCTTTTCACTCCACACTTTTGTAGGACTAAATACCTCATTTGCACTTGAGGTAAAAAATGCCATCAACAATGCCAAAAATAGGGTCATTGAACTGGAGACAGAGTTGAGAGATGTGAAAGACAAGCTTACCATATATTTCTAGAAATCCGCAATAGTGACGAACAGTCTCAATACACAAAAGATGAACAGAGCTCTACAAGCACAAAGAGACCAGATGAATGTAGAATTTGAGAAAAGGATGAAAATCCAACAGGACACCCATAACAATGATTTAGAGGTAGAAAAGCAAAAACTCAAGGAAACCATAGAAGAGACTAGGGCATCAACATGTATTGTAGAATTTGTCAAGGTGTTAGGGTCCTATAATATAGTCATATGTTCTCCATTCATCTATTTGGGAGTTGTTCTAATCAGATTGAGAGTGCTTTCATGATAAGGTGCTCAAGAGTAATGGTCCAATGGTATATCCATGTTTCAAATCAAATATCCAAGTATATCTAGTGTTGTCACATGGTGAGTAGTAATTATGATGCCTCTCCATGAATTTGTGAAGGTTTAAAGTGGATAAATCAGTTGTTTTCATAAATTTGGTTATATTCCAATTGTGGCAAAAAGTTTGGTTTTCAGTAGCTAAAACAGAAAAATCTTATAGTCGTTAGCTACCGAAAGTTAAAAATTTCGGTAGCTAAGAGGCTTATTCACGCCTATTGTTATATGCCAAAAGTCCCGAATATCTCTATGGTTTAAAAGAGTCTTGTCATTCCTAGATCAACGATTGTACGCAAGTCATGATTTGTTGGTATGTTGCCAAAACCGATTTTGACAATAATTCGTCTGATCTCCAGAAAGGAATTATGATTTGTTCATCTATTGTTCAAATCAAGCAATCATAACCTAGATTGTTCCCACCAAATTCACTTGATCCTGAAAAAACGGTCATGAGCCTTCCCATGCTTTGAATCTGTCGATTATCGGTTTGTGATTGTTTTAAAGCTGCGCACAGGTACCCCAAACCTTTCATCCTTCGACTCCATCCTCGTTTCTTACTGTTTTTCCCCACCTCCATGATCATCTGAGTTCATCATTCACCTTCATACCCCTGGGTACTTTGTAATCTGTACAGTTTCTTTTAAGTGCTTTCAGGAATTCTGGTAATGAAGAGCTCAACAAGAGGCGCCCTGCTAAGGAAGGAACTACAAGATACTTCCTATTTGGAGGCCCACCCTGAGGCCTGTGAATTTTTAAAGGAGGTTGGATGCCACATGTTCTATCAAAAGATACAAGGGTATCATCAGGGTATTACATAATCTTTTTCCAAGAGCTTTGATGGCTTTAAGGTTCAACTTGGTCCTGTGGTAATGTAGATTGATGAGGCCAGTGTTGCAGCAGCTACAAAGATGCCTAGTGAAGGACAAAGGTGGTTTAAGACTACCTCAATCAAATAATTCAATTTCATATCTTTCCTCAAGGCAGAACATCAGAATATGAAGTGTCAAAAGGATATCCCCAGGAGCTATTTGGAGGAGAAATGGAAAACTTTGCTAAAGATGATTGATGTATACATCACTTGTGAGGAGAGGTATGGAAGAACCATGCTCTACCACTTCATATTGCTCCTCCATTTCACAGGTAAGAAGCATCTGAACATGCCCTTTTACCTTCTCAAGAGTCTCAGCAAAATGGCTTCCAAGGTTCAATCCAACCTTAGACAGTTGGCAGCATTTTGTTTCACCATGGACTGATCAAATGATAGTTTTAGAAGAGCTCAGCAGGAGGAACAAAACCTGGTATCATCTCTTGTTTTGGGGAGAGTTTGGACAAGAAGTCCAACCCAAGAAAGGAGGAACTCCCTCACAAGAATTGACTTCCCTAGAGACTAGCAAGAGAAAAAGAAGAGCATTGTCTCCTATGGAAACTACCACCAAGGTTTCTCCCTCACAATCAAAGAAATCAAAGAAGAAGTTAGAGTTTGGGAAGCATGCAGAGGATCAAGGAAAAACTGCAACAACAAATGTCCTAAACCTGCCCTATTTTGATTTTGATTCTGATTCAGAACCCTTATATGTAAAAATGGAAGAAGATCCATCAGCTGTGGAAATGAAAAATCCTGAAGAAGTTGGAACACCAACAAATAAGAAGGTCAACAAACAAACTAAGGCCCATAAACTCAAAGAGGAAATTGTTGAGTTAAAGGTGTTAGAAAGACACCTAAAAAAAGAGAATGAGACTCTTAGGCAATCTTCCTTCAAAATTGGATATGCATTAGATCAATTGGCCATCAAGTATGAAATTGCAAAACACAAAAACAAGAATCTTCTCAAACAGAATGCAAAGTTGAAGAACATGAACAAGGTATTGAGGTTTAAGATTGTTCAAAAAAATCTCAAACCCACAGCTCACCTCAGGTTGGATACATTGGTTGAAGCTGCCCTTGGTATGAGAAGAGGTGAACATGATTGATGAAGTAGGGTTAAAAATCAAACTAAAACATTTTTGACTAAGTTCTAGAGTAGTTACAGTTTTCGCCAGCTAAGGGCAGTTGAAAAATACAAAATTAGCTGTTGAAAATCAAGTCCAAGATATCGACAGATAAATACACTCTATTTTGGCCTCTTAGCTTTCGAAAGTCTTGTTATAAAAAAAAAAACACAGAGATCCCCACAGATCAGGACAAATAGATTTTTCAATGATCTCTGAGATTTCCAAGATGATTTTCCAATGCCAATACATCTTCAAGATGTTGTTGTCAAGGTTGATATCACGTTATATTTGGTTTTTGAAGAAAGTCAAAGTTTAACTTTTTTCTTGGGATTATGTTTCCCTGCCTTTTGGATCCTAGTCATCATGAAGCTATTTCGATTTTTACCCTTTCAGTGGTAAAATTCCATATATTGTAATAGACTAAGGATATATGGTACGATTTTGGGGATGAGATCAGATCTCTAGTTTGATTTTTTATTAATTAGGTATTTGCAGAACATATCTATAAACAGTTAAGGAGGAGATCTGATCCCCTATTTTGTAGGATCTTGATGTAATTAGAAGTTATAAAAGATGGAATTTAATATGACATGGGGTTTGATCAGTTAGACCTGAAGGGAAGGATGGTATGGAAATATCACCATCTGTTGTAAAGATGTTCAACAGGTTGTAAGTGACTTTTTTAGATGAATACCAAGGCCTTTTGTTTCCAAATTCTTGTGTCACGATTATGTGGTGAAGTATTCTTGATGTAAATTGTCATTCTCTTGTTTCACATATTGTTTTCTTTCCTTATTGTTTATAATAAGATTATTCTCTGGATTTGTCTCGGACACCCTGCTCCGGCTTAAAACAATATTTATGTTTTCTTCTGAAAGTTGTATGTAGAATTCAGATAAGCTCTTCTTTGCATTTGAAGTGAACCCTCATCTTTTCTTCTTTTCCCATCTCACGAAATCAAAGGATCCACTGACATGATTACCTAGCCTTGTTACACCTTGTCCCAATTATTCATTCTTTTAATCATCTTTGACATGTTGACTCCATTTTGCCTAATGGCCCCCTTTTGTTGTATCAACCAAAAAACTAAAAAACGGACCCTATTCTGCATAACTAGCCTAATATTCAATACAAACAAAGTTATATCATACAGATAGATCCCTCTTCGAGTCTTGTAGCGATAGATCCTTGACTCCAAGTGGTTTTGTGGTTACCTTTTTCAACTTCCCCCTCAGCCTAAGAAATTACAGAGTACTAACATAATGGTGACCATACTGGGGACTTTCTCCAAGAAAGCATATCAAGTTTCTAGATCTGATTACTGATGATGGGCAGTCATCAAACACAAGAAGGTTGAGATCATTCACCTGGCGACTCCAATCTCCAGATCAGTTCCAATTCAAAGACTCCACTGGAGGAAGAACCTAAAACATGACAAAGCAATCTGGAAAGATTAGGTATTCAAGTTCAAATTGTATTCAAGACAATGTTGGCTTTATCTGTAATTATTTTCTCTCCTATTATAATCGTGGTCAAGAGTATATTGTTGAAATTCATAATGATCAGTTTCAAGATGAAGAACCTCAAAGGATTCAACCTTTACCTATAGCTCTGGTACACACTCGAATATCTGTAGATAGCCCAGTGAGACACAAACCTCATGCTTTACCTCCTATACCTATAAAATTCTCATACAGGTACAAGCCTCTAGCTTTACCATCTATTCTCCATGACCTCCCAGCCAATTATAGCAATAATCTGCCCAGGTTTGATGGAGAAAATGTGAGGATCATTGTTGAAAAGGACATCCAAAGCCTTGAGGATTTCCTTGATCTATTTGAGGTGGAAGAAGACGATGTCTGTATCAGGATGTTTTCCTTATCATTGCAAGGTAAGGCTAAGAATTGGTTTAAGATTCTTCCAACTGCAAGCATTAGTAATTTCCATCAATTCATGCAAGTTTTCCTAGATCGATGGGTGATGATGGGAAATATATTTCTCATCCTAGAAGACTATGAACATTTAAAAAGACAGACAGGGGAGATTGTACAACACTTTTCATCCAGGTTCAATAAGGTATACCATGCAATGCATGTTGATATAAGGCCACCCCCAGGATTAGCCCTCTTACATTACCCAGATGCCTTTGATCCAAAGATGGAATTCTAATTAAGAGAAAGGAACATTGCAACCCTTGAAGAAATGAAAAATGTTGCAGTTGATGTGGAAGCTAACCTGATGAACAAAAAGGCAAAATTGAAAGCATTGATGAAATACAGAATATAAAAGGAACATTTGATATCTTCATAAATGAAACTAGATATTCTGACCAACACAGTCAATGAAGTGATGCATAATATAAGTAAGAAAGAGGAAACGGTTGTCCAAATACCTTATGTTCCATTAGTGCCAGAGAGAAAAAAGATCAATGTCCCCAAGTTTTTTCCAGCTCAGCCCCAGTATTTTGATTCACCAAATGATTACTTCATGTATTTAATCCACGACATAGCCAAAGTTAAAGCTCAAAATCAGTTGGTGGTGGAAAAATCTCCCGAGATGATGTGCATGTTTGATGACCTTGCACATACAGATGATATTCCTAGATATGATCATAAAGATGATGATGATATATTCGAGATTGAGGTTGATTGTGCGAAACAACCAGCATTATCTTCATGGGAAGAAGAAGCCCAATTTTCACAGTGCAAAGATGACAATCAAACCCTGCATACTAGGCAAGATTTCAAGGAAGAAAATGCAGAAAGTTTTTCAGTGAATGCAAAATGTCTGCCTCTGTGTTTTTCCTCACTCCTGAGAGAACATTGCAAGCAGATGGTAATTAGAAAAGATGAGAAATGTTCTAATGCATCAATTGAGTAAAACAAGGATGATACAGAAGATTTTTCAGATCCAAAGGTGCAACCCTTGAGTATTTTTGAATGTCAAACCTCAGATGAAATCACAGAGCCTGGGACAGGTGATGAGATAATCCAGTTTGATTCCCTGTCCTTATGCTTTAGTTCATTTCAGATTGTGAGAAGGAATCTTGGTCATATTCTGGTTGAGAATAATAGTGTAAACCGTGAGATACTAGTAGAGCTAATACCACTGCCATCTAAAGCATTATATGACCCAATAGCTAATATTTTGGATGGTTTGTGTTTTCAAAGACATTTTCCATTTACTCATAATAATTTCGAAAGTTGTTATGATATGGATATGATTAGACAATCTGCTCCATTGCCTTGTTTGCTAGAAGTATCAGTACAAAACTCATTAGATCAAATACAAACATGTTCTGAGTTGCTTGAAGACATAGAGATCACATGTGTGGCACTTGGTCATGAGGTTGAATTGTCTGAGTCAGAATATCCAGTAATGGGTCAAGTCTATCTTGATCTAGTGGCCAATTATATGGAGAAATTATTTGTCACAGAGCCACAATGCATTTCCAGTATTTATGTTTTTTGACAGTTTTATCAGGCTCCCTGTGATGAAGATCGGGATGGAAATATATACTACATATCATTAACAGTTATGTTTCTAAGTTGGGTGAAAAAAATTGAAAGGGCCAAGGTTTCAGATCCAATTTTTGATTGGTTATATTGGATATTTCACATTGATTAAGGTCATGCATTCTAAGGTTAGAATAGGATGTAGGTACATAAATAAGATCATCAGATCAACATATTTTTTATTATCATATTTATAGTATGCAAATAAGCTTGTTGGGAAATCATGTGGTCTATTTTATTTTTGTTTTATTTCAAAAACTCAGTCAAAGTCATAATGAATAATCAACTAGTTTCCAGTCACTAAGTTGCAGGACAGATCAAGATATAGGTTGTGGGATCAACCCAATGGATAAGGCATTGATTTATGAATCCGTAGATCTAAGATTCTTGACACCTCCTTAGAAGATGCCATCCCCAATTGGAGCCTATGTTAGGGTCCTATAATATAGTCATATGTTCTCCAGTCATCTATTTGGGAGTTGTTCTAATCAGATTGAGAGTGCTTTCATGATAAGGTTCTCAAGAGTAATGGTCCAATGGTATATCCATGTTTCAAATCAAATATCCAAGTATATCTAGTGTTTTCACATGGTGAGTAGTAATTATGATGCCTCTCCATGAATTTGTGAAGGTTTAATGTGGCTAAATCAATTGTTATCATGAATTTGGTTATATTCCAATTGTGGCATAAAGTTTGGTTTTCGGTAGCTAAAAGAGAAAAATCTTATAGTTGTTAGCTACTGAAAGTTAAAAAATTTGGTAGCTAAGCGGCTTATTCATGCCTATCGTTAGCTGCCAAAAGTCCCAAATATCTCTAGGGTTTAAAAGAGTCTTGTCATTCCCAGATCGACGATTGTACGCAGGTCATGATTTGTTGGTATGCTACCAAAACCATTTTCAACAATCATTTGACTGATCTCTAGAAAGGAATTATGATTCGTTCATCTATTGTTCAAATCAATTAATCATAACCTAGATCGTGCCCACCAAATTCACTTGATCCTAAAAAAATGGTCATGATCCTTCCCATGCTTTGAATCTATCAATTATCGGTTTGTGATTGTTTTAAAGCTGCGCACAGGTACCCCAAACCCTTCATCCTTCGACTCCATCCTCATTTCTTACTGTTTTTCCCCACCTCCATGATCATCTGAGTTCATCATTCACCTTCATACCCCTAGATACTTTGTAATCTGTACAGTTTCTTTTAAGTGTTTTCAGGAATTCTAGTAACGAAGAGCTCAACATGAGGTGCCCTGCTAAGGAAGGAACTGCAGGATACTTCCTACTTGGAGGCCCACCCTGAGGCTTGTGAATTTTTCAAGGAGGTTGGATGCCAGAGGTTATTTCAAAAGCTACAAGGGTATCATCAGAGTATTATAAAAGATTTTTCCAAGATCTTTTATGGCTTTAAGGTTCATCTTGGTCCTGTGGTAATGCATACTGATGAGGCCAGTGTTGCAACAACTACAGAGATGCCTGGTGAAGGAGAAAGGTGGTTTAAGACTACCTCAATCAAAGAAGTAGATTTTAGATCCTTCGTCAAGGCAGAATATCAAAATATGAAGTGGAAAAAGGATATCCACAGGAGCTATTTGGAGGAGAAATGGAAAACTTTGCTAAAGATGATTCAGGTCTACATCACTTGTGAGGGGAGGTATGAAAGAACCATGCTCTACCACTTCAGACTGCTCCTCCATTTCACAGGTAAGAAGCCTATGAACATGCCCTTTTACCTTCTCAAGAGTCTCACCAAAATGTCTTCCAAGGTTCAATTCAAGCCTCAGATAGCTGGCAGCAGTTTGTTTCACCATGGACTGATCAAAATTATAGTTTTAGAAGAGCTCAGCAGGAGGAACAAAACCTGGGATTATCTCTTGTTTTGGGGAGAGTTTGGACAAGAATTCCAGCCCAATAAAGGAGGAACTCCCTCACAATAATTGACTTCCCCAAAGACCAACAAGAGAAAAAGAAGAGCATTGTCTCCTGTGGAAACTGCCACCAAGCTTTCTCCCTCACAGTCAAAGAAAGCAAAGAAGAAGTTAGAGTTTGGGAAGCAGGCAGAGGATCAAGGAAAAAATGTAGCAACAAATGTCCTAAACATGCCCTATTCTGATTCTGATTCAGAACCCTTAGCTATAGAAATGGAAGCGAAGCCATCAACTATGGAAATGGAAAACACTGAAGAAGTTGGAACACCATCAAAGAAGAAGGTCAAAAAACAAACTAAGGCCCAGAAAATGAAAGAGGAAATTGTTGAGTTAAAGGTGTTATAAATACACCTGAAAAAAGAGAATGAGACTCTTAGGCAATATTCCCTCAAAATTAGATCTGCATTAGATCAATTGGCCATCAAGTATGAAACTGCAAAACACAAAAACAAGAAGCTTCTCAAACAGAATGGCAAATTGAAGGACATGAACAAGGTATTGAGGTTTAAGATTGTTCACAAAAAGCTCAAACCCACAACTCACCTCGGGATGGATACCTTGGTTGAAGTTTCCCCTGGTATGAGAAGAGGTGACCATGATTGATGGAGCAGGGTTAAGGATCAAACTAAATCATTTTTGACTAATTTCTAGAGAAGTTACAGTTTTCGCGAGCTAAGGGCAGTTGCAAAATCCAAAATTAGCTGTCGAAAATTAAGTCCAGGATATCGACATCTAAATACACTATTTTTTGGCCTCTTAGCTGTCGAAAGTCTTGTTATTAACAGAAAACACAGAGATCCCCACAAATCATGAAAAATAGATTTTTCAATGATCTCCAAGATTTCCAGGATGATTTTCCAATGCCAATACATCTCCAAGATGTTGTTGTCAAGGTTGATATCGAGTTATATTTGGTTTTTGAAGAAATTCAAAGTTTAACTTTTTTCTTGGGATTTTGTTTCCCTGCCTTTTGGATCCTAGCCAGCATGAAGCTATTTTGATTTTTACCCTTTCAGTGGTAAAAATTCATATATTGTAATAGACTAAGGATATATGGTACGATTTTTGGGATGAGATCGAATCTCTAGTTTGATTTTGTATTAATTAGGTATTTGCAAAAAATATCTATAAACAGTTAAGGAGGAGATCTGATCCCCTAGTTTGTAGGATCTAGATGTAATTAGAAGTTATAAAAGATGGAATGTAATATGACATAGGGGTTGATCAGTTAGACCTGAAGGGAAGGATGGTATGGAAATATCACCATCTGTTGTAAAGATGTTCAACAGGCTGTAAGTGACTTTTTTTTATGAATACCAAGGCATTTTGTTTCCAGATTCTTGTGTCATGATTATGTGGTGAATTATTTCTTGATGTAAATTGTCATTCTCTTGTTTCACATATTGTTTTCTTTCCTTATTTTTTATAAGAAAATTATGCTCGGGATTTGTCTTCGACACCCTACTCTGGCTTAAAACAATATTTATGTTTTCTTCTGAAAGTTGAATGTAGAATTTAAATAAGTTATGCTCTGCATTTGAAGTGAACCCTAATTTTTTCTTCTTTTCTCATCTCATGAACTCAAAGGATCCACTGACATGATTACCTCTCCTTGTTACACCTTGTCCCAGTTATTCATTCATTTAATCATCTTTGACCTGTTGACTCCATTTTTCCCAATGGCCCCCTTTTGTTGTATCAACTAGAAAACTCCAAAACAAACCCTATTCTGCATAACTATCCTAATATAAAATCCAAACAAAGTTATATCATACAAAGAGGTCCCTCTCTAAGTCTTGGAGGGATATATCCTTGACTTCAAGTGGTTTTGTGGTTACCTCTGTCAATTTCTCTCTCAGCCTGAGAAATTACGGAGTGCTAACACAAGGCACATGCATTAGTACTGAGTGAAGAACTTGCGGCAAGAAAGAATGAACTCCTCAATTTACTAAATAGCATATGGGATGAGTGAGAGGAATAACTTAGGCTACAGATCAGATTAGTATAAAATCAAGAAAGGCATAAGGAAGCAAGAGAATCCTTGGAGGAAATGCTCAGTTGCTAGGATATGTGCAAAACACCCCCTACCACACTTCTAGTGTATTCCAAGAAGGAAAAACTTAGATGCTAGATGCTCTTTGACACTTGCAAAAATATCTTCTTGAGTGCACAGGTCATGCATTGGACAATAACCAACACTTGCGTGAAGCTGTGGAATAGTTCAAGCGACCTTGCGAAAGAAGAAGGAATAGGGACAATGTTGTCCATCAATTAAACAACGTATTCCAACACACAAATGGATGAGGTGGAGGAACACAAGAAAACTAGCCAGATGAAGATTCATAATCTTTGTCAATTTGAGAAAGAATCAATTGAAGAACACCTGTTGAGACCCACTAGGCTCACCCACAAAATCCAATTCTTTGTCAAGAATGAAATAGAGCAGTTATACCAAGAAGTATCCACTAAAGTTTGCAATGGATAATTATTCTTGGAGAGATTACAATTAGGGATAATCGAAATCATAATGAGAGATCATTCCCTCTGGAAAGAGTATCGGGATCAGATACAGTGATAGGGAATCTCATGATTACAAATTTCACAACTTCTCCTAGATGTTGCATTTTTCAATTATTGTAATCTTATGTTAGATTCAGACTATGAAGAGTCTTTTTGTAAAACTTCCCTGATTTCATAATTGAAAATATGATGTAAACAATCACTCCTTGTTATAAAAGGGAGGACTATCCATAAGAAGAGAATTTTGGTTTCCAAATGTAGCAAGACAATATTTTTACTGCAAGTCAATTTGAACCTGAAGACATTTTGTTGGAGATTATGGTCTCGATACGTATGAATGTGATTATTCAATTTATGCATGTGTATTACTGTAGTATGTGAATTTTGGTTTAAGAATTACTTTTGAATTAATGTTCTCATTATTCACAGTTACCATGATTTTCAAACAATGATAGTATGATGTAGTTAACTAATCAATTACTTGATTTTAACTAGTCATGTTGTTAAAATTCCATGTTACATTTCTAATGAATTTATTCTATGCAAGTTATATAAATATGTGACTGTATTCATCCTTTTGGGTTTGCTCCTGATTATGATAGGTTAACTTAGAATTAAATGGAGACTTCATCTTAGAATTGTAATCATTCATCTTAGCTTAGAATTAGTTAGTTAGTATTTTTATTTTTAATTCATCTGAGAACCTTTGGTTCTCATATTCCTATTTAGNAATCCCAACATAATTATTGTTTGAACAAGTAGGTCAAACTCTTGTGATAATTACTCTACATGATTTAATGAACCCCTAACATTGTTACACCATTATAGAAGGGAGTTGGTGAGAGAAATTGTTTCCAAAACAAGTGTTGTATTTAGAACTAAATCATTGTAATTATATTTTCTATAATTATGAATTGGAAAATAATGGTACTGTCATCATTCATTTATCAATTAGAGGAAGTAAGGCTTGTTTCATACCTAGTTCTAGAAGCATCATATGACTGATCAATCGAAAAATTATTATTTCATTCAAAATGTGCTAAGGCTTGGCTCTATTACAACCAATAGTCAACTCTTGCAACAACATTTTCTAGCGCCGTTGCCGGGGACGGTTTTGAAGGTCTATATCTTCCCTAGGATACGACAAAAGTTTAGATCTATTCCTTGATGGTGAACAAGGGATATGCATTCAATTGGATGTGATCATTCACCTGGCGACTCCTTGGTTTGAAGACTCTACATAATTCACCGACGACTCCACTGGTCTCAAAATGTCAAATTCATTCATTGCTCGGATTGCTGCGAGATTTTATCCTCTGGACTTTACAAATGTTTATGGTTTTCCAAACATTGTTCTAGACATTAAAATTTGGGAAGATGTCCTTCCTAAATTTGGAGTATATGTGGACGACAATGTTGCTCAACATTTGTTGGAATTTCACAAGCTCATGGATGAATTGGATGTACATCATGAAGATGTCCTCATGAAACTGTTTATGTTTTCATTGAAAAAAGATGCTAGAGTCTAGTATAAATATTTACCCCATTCCAATATTACTTCATTGAAATATTTTCACACACTTTTTTCGTCAACATTGTAAGAGGATCTATTTAGCTGAACTCATTTTTGAAGATTGATACAATATAGAATTCATAAAACATAAAGATCAAACAATTCCTCTTGAAGAGGAGGAAGGAATAACATAAATTTCTCAAGTCGATGAATATGACCAGCATGAGGAAGAGTTCATTGATATAGAAGAATAATGTGATATCTCTTGTGATCATATTCAAGAAGAAGATCAAACCAAACTCCATGAAGATGAAGCGAAAAGAGCATAAGGATTTCAAACCAATCGCAACCTTATTTGCTATAGCGATGAGGATGAAAACACTGTTTCAGATGAAGAGCTAGATTCAAGCTCATTCATATATGACTCTATTTTTAATTCTGTTGTTCAAAATGAATACGTTCATAATGAGTTTTTTAATATTAATGACGCTGAAAATAGTTCAATTGTACAACATGATGATGAAATCCTTGTTCTAGATCTTCATAAAGACCAACAATTCATGGAAGGCCATATACAATCACTGGTTGCTGATATAGAACATAGTCACTTTGCTATGGAAAAATCCCTTCCTTATCAGTTTCATGATCAAGTAAAGGCCCTGAAATATGACGAATTTTATGTGGCCAAAAATCCATTTCATGAAGAGTTTCAAGAGGATTGTAATCACCTAAATGTAATTGATATTTCAGGTATGGTCACTATTGTAAATCCTCATGAAAATCAGTATGTTGATATTGAACCATGTTTTCTAGATCCTCACAAGATAGAAATTTCTGAAAGTAAATGTTCTGGAATGTGCTATGAGAAGCCTGTTTATTATGAGTATCCAAAAGATGAAGAAGAGCAGATTTATTCTTCACCACGCATGAAAACTTACGACAGTCCTCCTTTTTTTGATGAATATGATGAAAGTGTTTATGAAGAAAATGAACAACAAGAAACTTTGTTTCAACAAGAAAGCAACCGACATCATCATAAAAGAAATCAGCCTATGTATGAAAACTATCAAGAAGATCTTTGGACAATGGATGAAGTATATAAGCATGGGTTACTGGAACAATTGATATATCCCCCCTATTTAGAAACTATTGAGAAACAGACCAGTAAGTCTCAATGTGACATTTTTGAGCCAGAAGAAGAAAAAATCAGCACTAGGAAAAGTGTGCAAAGGCATTTCACACAGCTTACCCAGCAGGAGGAAGTATGGATTAATTGAAAAAGTGGTATATCTCTTCCCTTCTATGATCTAGTAGTAGTTTATATGGAGTCAAAATGGGGCATTGAAATTTTTATTTCTGACTTCTTGAGGTCTGATCTTCAAAACTGTAAGTACCTTCTCCCAAGGTATGTTTCAAAATTCGTAGCTACTCCTATCATTTTTGTGCTCAAGGATGGAAGCATAATTAAATTGGTTAGTCGGATATTCACTTATTTGATTTGGAAATTTTCCTATACTTGAACAAAGCAGTGATACCAGTTAGAGTAGGTGATCTATATAAATAAGCTTGACTTC
>JZKD02S1708173.1:20066-45113 GCA_000966675.3 Picea glauca
AACATTACTAATCTAAATTACAACTAATGGCCTAAAGCCGACATAAATAAAATAACATTACTAATCTAATATGCCCCAATTAAGTGGTAATGAGACAATATTAGGGCTTAACATATATTGTGGTTGTTGGTTATTATACTGCTATGGTGTTGCACATCGTTGTGTAGGGTTATGTTGTCATTTCCATTGAAACTGTTGCACATTATATTGTGGTTGTGTTGAAAAATGTTGCGAGGGATTGTATTGTGGTTGTTGCGTAGTGTTATAATATAGTTGTTGCATAGATTTTCCTATTACATGTTCAACCTACACCCTGTATGTATCTGCAATCCTTTGTTTCATCATCTCCAAGGTTCTATAGTCCTTGTCTTCCTGTCCAACTGACTTACAAAAGTTACAAAATGTAATTTTCAAAAATGTCTAGTATTTCTTCATCAAGGGGAAATGATAGGGATCATTCCCATGTGTTTTTCAAATCTCACACCATGTTCCTCCTAAAGCTAAAGTGTTTGGCATACCCACTCCAATATACTGTGAAAATAATTGACACTCATTCTTGTGATGGACTTTTGTTCTACACATTGTACACTAGACATCTTCTCTTTTTTCCTTTCCTTTGTTCTAGTTTAGCTAAAATGTTAAGTTCTTCAGATATTTCTTTAGCTCTTCCACAACTGAATATGTATGTTTCTATTTGTTTTCCTCTAGATGTAACGCTTCCTTCAAGGCTTCACGCAGACTTTGGAATTTATTTTGTCTCAAAGGATACTTCAATTGTGGAAACAAATAATTAAAAAGGAAATGCCTATGTTGTGTATCAGTAATAGTGTACTTTAACTTACCTTTCAACCTCTTGAACTTCTGGTCCACTTCCCAAACTGATTCTCCTGGTTTTTTCTTGATCTCTACAATTTCGTTCATAAACTAGTCTTCTGAAATTCATTTATTATCTGTCTCTTCACATCTTCTATAGTTGTAGGACTTCCTGTTGGTTTATTTGTTGAGAGACCCATGTACCAATCTAATGTGCAGTCTCTAAAAGTGATTTTCAATGGTGCAACCTTTGTATCCTCGTTTGTAATCTACTTTGTTGCCCATATCTTCTCATAGATGAACAAATATTTTTCTGGTTTATCGGACTCATCCCCTCAAAAATATGGTAACCTAATGGTTGGATCTTTTCTTTCCATTGTGAAATTTGTTGAAATATCACCTCCACATGGTGTAGAGACTTGAATACTACTTGATGAACTTGCACTTCTACTACTAGACCCACGTCCTGAAAAATTCTTCTACCGCTAATCACTTTATGGTTAACTTCTTTTTATTCTTCAATTTTATTAGTCACACATGGGGTTGTGGGTTCCACACTAATTTAGATATGGAATGGAGAGCCTTCTTCTGTTTCGGACCCATAATCTTAGGTTTTTATCTCATATGTGGTGCACAATATATCCTCAATATTCTCCATAGCACGAAGATCCTCTACCTCTTCCTCATTATTGTTCAAGCCCTCTCGCTCCGCTACAACCCTATTCTTATTATTCATCCTATATTGGTAGGGTTGTCTACTGCATGTCACACCTACATTCCTTATGATATCCATGGTATGTTCATATTCCATCATGATGGGGTCCATTTCCTCCTTCTTCTGGCTACTCTGTAGAGCCTTCTCCATTTCTCAGATCTTCCTTAGTGATTCCGCAAAATCCCCCATGTGTGCAAAGTGATTTAGCTACATGATTCCATGGTCATCACACCTTTATCATGTAATAAAATCATGATCGCCCAATAAATATACCTAATGTACCTCCCTTTGGGTCCCTTCAAGAAATCATGTTATGAAATAGTATATGAGTTTGTTCTATCTACTACACACTCAATGATAAACCCCGTAGTAATGTTGTATAGCCAAAATTCCACTGCGGGTGTGAATTTATTATGAAATTTTTCAAACTGCATGATATTTACAGCAGTCCGCACTACTTGCCTAGTCTGGTTAATTGGATGGGTATCCTTCAATCTTAAAAACCACTCTTGTAATAACTCTAGAAAGAAACAAAAACATGCTTCATGAAAATTAGTAAACATATACCTTTGTAGGTACTAGAGTGACATATACCTGAAACCCTTATTGTATTTCTGTGCGAACTCTAATTGTTTTGTCTCCAACCATTTTACAATCTCTTTATTTGTAGGATTGCATGGCCTGAAAATCCCTTTCTACCATTGAATCTTCTTCACCAAACCTCTTCCTAGCTCTCCTGATGAGATATAGCTAGCAACAGAACCATTTGTTGAACTTATGGGTTGACCCAGGTTCCACCTTAGTTCTCCAACAAAACCATTATCACCATCGGCCACTACGCACCGAGTGTAGAACACAGTCTCAACTGAGATGGTTTATCAGAGACTGCAGGACACATATGTCTGTAGTCATGGAAGGGATTGTGGGATGTTCTTTCTACTTCTTCTTTCTACTTAACCGTGCATTCAATTATAGCATTCAACAGATTCATTCATTCATTCATTCATTTACATATTTATTCTAGTGCACATTGTAAATAAACCATTCATTCATATATCTAACCATTCAATCATAACTGCAGAAATATTAAAACATTTAAACACATTGCACACATTGTTTTACCATGGTTCACCCCCCTGGGGATACATCCAAAAAGATCTTCTTCTTCTTCTCTTATTCATAAAAATAAGTTGTGTGCATTAAATCATAATATAGAGTAGTGAGGTGGACCAGAATCGCACCAAGATCCACAGCTTATGACCTGACCCTCAACTACTTCAACCTCATCTGATCTCTACAACTCTCAAAACAGACTTTGACTCACAAAGGCTCAAAAATAGGTTCTCCCAAAATAGACTTGTCGTACACACACTCTCAAGTATGGATTCCTATCATGATCCTATAATATACCTCATACCCCTTATTTATATTAAAAAAATGGGTTAAACCCTTATAATATAATTCCCAAAACCCTAACCCTAGCACAGCTAGGTTTGTCCACATATTCGTTGGATTTCCGCAAATCCTGTCGCACGTGCAAATTTTCCTCAAAATGTGGTGGTCTGTCATTCTTGATATGATCTGCCTCATTTACTATGTTGTTCTCCCAAAACTTCTTGCTTCAAAACCCTAACACCCATATCTCGATGTAATCCACATAATATGATGCATTCCGACGTGTACCACATGAAAACCCAATTAATAAAGTAAAACTATGCAATGGTCACATCCAAATCGTGGGAGGTTAATATATGTAACCAATGTAAAATATGGTCTGGTAATATATAAGGATTGTTGCACTAAATTTAAAATATAGTTGTAGCATAAATCTAAATGGAGAGCCCATGGGTTCGATCCCGCGTCTCCCTAACCACAAATGACTTAAATGTAATCTACTTTCCAACCAACCATGAGAAGAGGCTTGGTTTATCCACCCAGATTATTTGATTTAAACTCAACCTTTTTTCAGATTTTGGGGATACGTGCCCAATAAAGTACATCACGCATTTTTATGCAGAGAAGGCGCATTCATTGTAGGTGAGTGGCATGATTTTCAATGCAGAGAGACTAGCAGGGGTCTGAAGGTGACTATGTTATATTGAGATGATTTGACAGTCAATTTTGCACTACTCCTCACAATGGATCAACAGGTGATGTCCATTTTTGCATCGGAGTAGCTGATCTGAATTCCATTTTTAAACTTTAGGTATAATGATGTATTTATGCCAATTTAATTGTTGAGAATAATATAAAGTATCTCCACTTTGAAGCAGGGCTCAAAGACGTAGTCCATTCTTGGGACGAACTTCATTATCATGTCTTTTGTTATTTCTCTTCTTCTAATATTTTCTCCATGATTATGTCCTTTTTTAATTAATCTTGTACATAAGCTTTGATTCATACTCCTCATGCAATTTATGTAATGTCATCGATGGAAAGATCCCATATCATGTTGGTATCAAAGCAGTCTTCTTTGACTTGAATTACGAGTGTGAATGCTTACCAAGGCCAAGCTCAAAGCAAGTGAAGGAAAACTTAAGACTTTCAACCTAGATATTGGATGTGCAACTCTAAGAAGAAAAATGGATGATGAAGAGAGACGTGTTGAGAATGATAATATTTTTCACATCTTCTATTGGATGTCGGACATGGTAGAAAAATTGTATGTAGATTACGAGAAGAGAGTTGCAAAGAAGGATAAGAAGAAGAAAGTTAAAGAAGAGGATAAGGCATCAATGAACTATGGAATTGGAGGAGATCCTCCTCACCCTCCATCACCATGTTCAAGTTTAATCTATTCTTCCTCTTCCTCTCATTATCATCAGTCTCATCATTCTCATCATTCTAGTTTTCATCCAAGTAATTCTAAACATCCATTGTTGAAACTAGGAGTGAAATTTAATTTGCCCATCTTTAATGGAGAATTTAATGCAAATAAGCTTAATAATTGGATCAAATAAATCAAATTTTACTGCCATGTAAAATAGATCAAATAGGAATAGGTGAAGATCTAGTTTTCTTCTCTTCAACTAGAAGGCACAACCGTTGTATGGCGGGAGAGAAAACTTCAGAAACGTAGCTAGCATAATGGTAAACTCCTTTTTCCATGGTCTGAATTTACCTCTGTGTTGAAAAATAAATTTTATCCCTTGGGTTATGTTCAAAAATCCATGATGGAATCAGAAAATATAAGACAAGTTAAATTCCATAGTGTTCATAGTTTCACATAGGAATTTAGAAAACAAGCACTGGAATTAAACATTCCTTTATATTCTCATGAAATTTTGATGAAGTATATTGTTGCACTCCACAATTACATTCGAGATACTTTTTTATTGTTTAACCCAAAAAACTTAGATGAAGTGTGTCTGCAAGCAACTCACCTTCATAAAATGGGAAAGAGTGTACATGAAGGCCACCCAAAGAAATTTTTCAAGTTCCAGAAAAACAAGTTAAAAAGGAATGAAAAGGACAAGAAGGTAGTGACACCAAATAAAGAGGAAGGAAATCCCTCTTGCACACATTGTAAGAAATATGGGCATGATGACGACCACTGTTGGAAGATATATCTCGATACGAAGCCTAACATATTTGGTGGAAAAGGGAAGTTGAAGACAGTTGCAACAACAAAATGAGACCTTGGTTCTCATTTAGGTGACAAGGTGAGGATTACAACCATTGGAGTACAAGGTAAAAATTCATATCATGTTGGTTCAAGTTCCACAAGTATGTCTTATGATGATGAAAAAAAATAAGTGAATTATTTCATATTATAGTTGTATCTAAACACACAAATATTGACACTCTATTTGATCTGGTTTCTCAAGTGAATTTAATCTCAGAAACCATTGTTAAAAAGTTGGGTCTAGAAACAAAATATCATCTTGAACCATACCCTCTTGGTTGGTTAACAGATAATGAAAAACTAAATGTTACCAGAAATGTAGGGTTATATTTTTCGTTGCTTCTAAGTTGATATATGAGGTTGATTTAAATGTTGTCCCACTTGATATATGTGGCATAGTTATGGGAATCTCGTACCTTTATGAAATAAATGTAATCTTCTTCATAAATGATAACAAATACCATCGTACAAAATATGGAGTGGAATAAATTGTAAGCGATCACTATACAAAAACAAACACAACTTTTGTTAGTGAAAGCCATATGAAAAGACTTATAAACACTAATAAGAAATAACACTAATAAGAAATATGTACACATGATTGTAAGGGAAAAAGATGATGAGACATATGATGCTTTCAAGGAATGTGACCCCTCTCACAAAGATGAAATGATTGATGTTATATCTAATTATGATGAAATATTTCATAAACCAGGTGGATTGCCTCCCAAGAGGGAGATTCAACATGAAATACATATTCAACAAGATTTCCCTCTTCCAAGTGTGGGCATGTATAGGATGTCAGTTGTGGAAATGGAAGAAATCAAGAAGTAGGTGTATGACTTACTAGACCAAGGGGTCATTCAACCTAGCTCATCTCTGTGTGGTTCTCCAATCATGTTGGTGCCTAAGAAGGATGGAAAATGGTGAATGTGTGTTGATTACCAATCTATCAACAAGATAACCATAAAGAACCGCTACCCTTTGCCTCAGATAGATGATTTGTTGGATCAACTGAAGAATGTAGTGTACTTTTACAAGTTGGATTTGAGTAGAGGCTACCACCAGGTCAGAATTGTAGAAGGCGATGCATGGAATACTGCCTTCAAAACAAAACATGGTCTTTTTGAATGGCTTGTGATGCCATTTTTTCTTTGTCATGCTCCAACGACATTCATGCGAGTCATGAATGATATTTTTAGGCCTTTCCTTGATGATTTTGTGATTGTATACTTAGATGACATTCTTATGTTTAGTAGGACTTGGAATGAACATGAAACTCATGTAAAGAGAGTATTGAATGTCCTTAAAAAGGAAAAGTTGTATGTAAAACTGTCAAAGTGTGACTTTGGAAAAACATCATTAGTTTACTTGGGTCATATTGTAGGAGGTGGTCAACTAAAGAGAGACCCCTCCAAAGTTGAAGTCATTGTAAATTGTCCTAAGACAACATCAACTAAAAAGGTTAGGAGTTTCTTAGAGGCAGTTCAGTACTAGAGAGAGGTCATTGTAAACTTATCCTACATTGCATCTCCTTTACATGCCTTAACCAATGTGAAACAAACCTTCCATTGGGGAGGAAAAAAACAAAATTCCTTCGACACATTGAAGAGAAAGATCAACACCGCACTAGTGCTAGCTCTACCTAACATTCAAAAACCATTTTAAATTGAGATTGATGTCAGTGCCTATGCCATGGGAGCAGTCCTGATGCAACAACATAAGCCCATTTTCTTTCATTTTGAAAATTTTTCTAAGGATGTTTGTAACTATCCTACATATGAAAAAGAACTATATGCATTGGTACAAAGCATGTAGAAATAGAAACACTACTTAATGAGAAAGGAAACAATCATACACATTGATCACCAAACCTTTCAATATCTCCAATCAAAAACCAAAATACAATAGTCAAGACACTAGAGGTGGATGGGATTCTTACAACAAATCCATTTAGTTATCAGATACAAGAAGGGTACAAGTAACAAAGTTGTGGACATGCTTTCTAGACCTCCTATTTCTACATCCATTGTTTTGAAGAATGATTCCTTAGCTCATGATAGTTATATTGAACAATATGCTAATGATGAAGATTTCAAGGATGTATATGAAAGGATAACCTGTGGATTGCAGGTGGATAATTTTTATGTGTAGGATAAATTACTCTACAATATGGGAAAGATTTGTATTCTAGTCAATGAAAGAGTGCATGTAATTACGGAAGCACACACTTCCCTTGTATCTGGGAATTTTGGGGTAGGAAAGACTATGGAACATTTGAAAAGGTATTTTTACTAGCCTTGAATGAAATAAATTGTAACCAAATATGTAAAGGGGTGCGTATTGTTCTCAATTTGTAAGCCCACTAATAGAAAATTTGGGTTGTACACACCACTTCTTGTTCCTTCTCATCCTTGGGAAAGTATTTCCATGGATTTTGTAGGCGGGTTTCCTTTGTATCTAGTGGTCATTAATTTTGTAGGCGAGTTTCTTAATTGTATGTAGTAGTGGATAGGTTTAGAAAAATGTGTGTCTTGATGCCATGTAAAAAGCAAATCACTACTGAGAAAACAACTCATCATTTCTTTCAGCATGTATGGGTCCACTTTGGACTGCCCACATCCATTATCTTGGATCGTGACACTTGATTCCTTGGAGTATTTTGGAAAATATTGTGGATAGTGATGGACACTACGCTGAAGAGAAGTATTTCTTTCAATCCATAGACCGACAAGACATAGGTTGTAAACAGAACAATGGTTCATTTTCTTTGAGGAAACTATAGAAAACATCCTAAGTTGTGGGATGATTATATACAGTATGTGCATCATGCATACAACTAAGCCTTTCACTCTTCCAAATAAATTTCTCCATTCGAGACATGTTTTGGGTATTTACCTGAGGCTCCCTTGCACTTGAATTTTGGAAAACATGTTGATTACAGTGAACAAAGACATGAATACTAAGCCCGCAAGTTCATTCAGAGGATCTAACAGGTACACCAGATAGTCTAGGAACAATTAGAAAAGAGTCATGGATAGTACAAAGCATTCCACGACAAGCACATAGTTGATCATCAATTTCAAGTGGGAGATCAAGTGTGGATCCACATTAGCAAGGATAGGTTGAAGAAAGAAGGAAAGAATCTCAAACCCATCAGATATGGACCCTTCACCATATTGGATAAAATTGGCACAAATTCCTTTTGCCTTGATCTCCCACTGTACATGCATATATAATCAGTTGTAAATGTAGAGAACCTAAAAATTAATTAGCCTCCAATGATCATGGATCAACCAAAGAGTGTTTCAGTACCTTCAGTGGACAAGTTTTCTCTTGAGTACTTGGATGAGTTAAAGGAAGATATCATCTTGGATAGAAGGATGATGACTTCACGCAGGGGTGATGTAGAATATCTTCGAGTGGGCCTTAAGGGAAAACATCCAAGAAAAGCATGGTGGATTGAGAAAGAGAAAGTGAGGGAGAAATTCCCTCACCTTCCAATTGACTAATGAGAATTTTGGAGGCCTAAAAGCTTCTTAGTGGGGAGGAATGATCTAGGAAGATCCAAAAGGGAAAAATTCAAAGTCCTAAAATCTCAACAAAACCAGTTCCAAGTTGAATTTCTCATCACAATCTTTCCAACGGTGCAAACAAGACCTCAAATGGAGTCCAAAAAAAGAAGTTATGGCTAGTCAAATTTTTGGTCAACCTAGTCAAAGTCAACATGGTGACATCATCATCGGTACTGCTGACGTTAACATATCATTTTGCAGGGATGAAATCATTATGATTTCATCATGATGACATGGAACCACTCAGAGGACGACATGTGGCATGCATTTTTGGTGTTTTTGGTGGCCACTTGGGACAATTAGCGAGTGCCATGTGGCAGCCCCAGGTGACGCCAATTGACACCACCCAGGGGCCACTAGATGGAAGTGTGGCACAACGAAGGGTGGTGGTGAGTTGTTAGATGACTTGGAAGGGTGCAACAAATTAGAGTGCATGATGTGGTCTAATAAGTCGGTTCCACATGGCACCCCAAAATTTTCCAAGAAGCTCCTAATCCCAAAAAATCAAAATTAAAAAGGGGGTCAGCCTCAAATAGATTGGCACCGAATCAAGAGACTGGAATGGCCAAAGGCCAACCTATGACACCCATATCCTAGCGTACTCCACATAATCTGATGCATTATGGTGTGTACCACTCGATAGAGCAATTAATATAGAAAAATCTTGCGATGGTCATATCCAAATGACGAGAGGTTAGTATATGTAACCAATGCAAAATGTGGTCAGGTAATATATAAGGATTGTTGCACTATACTTAAAATATAGTTTCAATTTAAATCTAAATGGGGATCTTGTGGGTTCAATCCTGGGTCTCCCCAACCACAAATGAATTAAATATAATCTACTTTCCAACCAACCAGGAGAAGGGGATTGGTTTATCTTCCCAGAATATATGATTTAAACTCAACCTTTTAACAAAGTTCGGGGATCCATTCCCATTACAGTACAACACATATTTTTATGCAGAGAAGGAGAATTTATTGTAGGATAGTGGCATGATTTTCGAGGCAAAGAGCCCAACATGGGTATTGAGTTGACTATGTTAGATTGAGACGATTTGACAGTCGATTTTCCACTACTCAGCGCCATGAATCCACCAGTGATGTCCATTTTTGCATCAAAGAAGAAAATCTGAAGGCCATTTTAAGAATTGATCTATAATGATGTATTTATGGCAATTTTATTGTTGAGAATAATATAAAGTCTCTCCACTTTGAAGTAGGGCCCGAAGATGTAGTCCATTCTTGGGACGAACTCTGTTATCAAGTCTTGTGTTCTTGCTCTTCTTCTCATTTTTTCTCCATGATTATGTCATTTTTTAATTAATGTTGTACATAAGCTTTGATTCATACTCTTAATTCAATTTATGTAATGTCATCAATGGAAAGATCCTGGATTATTATTACATGGAAAACATATTATTCTACCTATGTGAGGGGTTAGGGAGGTTGGTTCCCTAACATGCCCTCCCCCTTGAAGAAATCCTTGTCCTGAAGGATCGAGATGAGGAAATTGTTGTAGAATGGTGGTCGGGTCCTAGGTGGCATCTTCTAGAGTTGTATCTTTCCATTGAACTAGCACTTCCTTAATGTTGTGTTGATAGAGACGACACTCTCACTTGTCCAAGACTACTTGTGGCTACAACTAAAGGGAACCTTCTTAATCCAACTCAGGGAGAATGGTTTGAGTTTGACACGTAGTTCCAATCTCTTTATTTAAGCATGAGACATGAAAAATAAGAAGAATCTTAGAATGATTGGGAAGAGATAACTAGTAGGCCATAGGCCCCACTTGCTTGAGAATTGTACAAGGACAATAAAATTTGGGAGAAAGCTTTTGCTAGTTTTCATTTTTTATTGAAGTCTTGTTATAAGGTTGTAGATGAAGAAACACCTAGTCCCTTTATCAAATTGATGTTCAATTCCAATGACCTTGATCTTCTTGTCTCTTCATGTGATTCAGAGCCATGACCAAATTTTCATTGAGGGTATGGAGAATGGCCTCTCGGACTATACGATTTTTGTCAACCTCTTGAACCTTCGAGACACCTGGCATGTATGAGAGAATTGACAGTGGATTTTGTCTATAGACTGCTTCAAAATGAGTCATGCAAGTATCTGTATGATAATATGTGTTTTACCATAACTCATCTAGGGGAAACCATTTATCCCACTAATTTTGTTTATCGGATGAAAAACACCACAAATATGTTTCCAAAAACTTGTTGAAAACTTCTATTTGGTCATGATTCTAGGGATGATAGGTAGTGTTGAGATGCAATTGGGTTCTATAGAGCCTAAAACATTATTTCCAAAAAGTTTTGGTGAAAGTTGGGTCTCTCTTAGAAACAATAGAATGAGGCATGCCATGAAGTTTGAAGATGTTATCCATGAAAATTTGAGCCACTCTGTAGGTTTTGAAGGGGTGTTGAAGAGAACATAAATCAACATATTTGGAAAGATGATCGACTACCACCATGATGACTGACTTATTGCCCGATTTAGGTAATCCAACGATGAAATCCATAGAAATATCCCTCCAAATAGAAGCCAGAATCAAAAGTTATTGGAGTGTGCCTAAAAATTCGACTATTTCCCCCTTGTTGCATTGATGAAAATCACATTCATCCACAAAGGTGCAGATGTCTTGTTTCATAACATCCGAGAAAAAAAAATGTTTTACCTTGTCATAGGTGTTGGGGATTTTAATTGTCTAATGAATCGAAGAACTCAATTACTCAATACATTAATTGTCAACCCAAGGAAGTCTTGTTGTTTCAAAGTCACCGTGCAAAGTATATGCCGAAAAGAAGTTACAACTAACACTATTATCTAATCGTGGAAATAAAATACTCATTGTAGACTAAAATGAAACACACATATTGAGATAAAATCACTCTCACACTTGCTGAAATTGGAAATTAAATCACATTTGCATAAATGAAATTAAACTCAGAACTAGATTCACACCACTCTTGTAGAAACTCAAATCAATCTTGCAAAATTGGAACTATATTCTGCTTGCATGAATGGAAACTTAATCTAATTCACTCACTCTTCACATAATAGAAATTAAATCACTCCATTAATATATGAGATGGAATTGAATTTTCTTGCAGAAATCAGAATTACTAGTCTCTAGAATTCGAGGTGAGAATTTTGTAAGTGATTACAAATTGTGTATCAACAACAAAATCAAATGAAATCTCAAACACTCTGTAGAAGAACATGAAATCACTATTTAACAACAAACTAATAGAAAATTGAAAAAAATGATAGATTACTAATGTATATGACCAACAAATCTTTCAACAAAGTGGTCCCTTGTTTCCTATCGGAGTGTTGGAAGAAACTCATATCTCACACCATTGGCTCAAGAACATAATGACAATGTTGCCATGCTTTTATTAATTAGAATTCAAGAATTACAAAATAATGGATGGATCTATTCTATAAAAAAATAATGACTAACTCCCATTATGATCTAAGAGGTATTATTTATACATCAGTCGTGTGAAAAATGATAAGATCCAGTCCCCAAATCCTTGGGCCACTCAAACAAATTGATGAGTTTAGGAAACCAGCCACATAATAAATCTTGAAATTATAACTTTAGAAAACTATTTGTATCTCTCAAATCATGGATTAATTTGGAAAATGGCCTCTAAGGAACTCAATTGGGTCCATCCTGCACAAAACCCATGTTCCAGAGGTTTGGGATTCACCTCCATTCGCTCGAAAATTCCAACACAAAACTGTCTCTTCTTATCTGTCGTGTGTTTGAGTATGATAGTTTGACCACGAGATGGAGTTAACACATGCCACTTGGGTACAAAATTAAGATCACTAATCCATGTCATCAAGTCTGGGATTAAAACCCATGTTGTGGATTTCCCACGTGGAGGTGTGCTAGTATGCCAACCATGATTGCTGCAACTTATGGAGTTGCAACAAATACCAGAATTCTTCTAGCTGACAAGTTGCTACATAAACCATCATTAGTAAAATCATGGATAATAATGTTTAATCTATTAAAAATGAAGGGAAATTAGCATTACTTAACTACTAAAGAATAATTAATCATAACATGAAATTCTATGAGAAATTGTGGCAAATGGAGTGATAGAGGAGCGAAAAGAGAAAGAAAAATGAATAGAATGGATATCTATAAATGTTAATAATGGTGACATATCCATGGCCCAACAATAGGTTTTGGAAACCCTGAATTCCTAGATGTGAGTGAAGAATGAATCTCAAAAAGAACTATGGTTTTAAGTTCCAACTATTTCCTCAAATACAGATGACCTTTGTAGTGAAGATATTCATTGTTCCAAGAGTACCATGGAGAAGTTGGAGAATGGTGTTGCAATTGCTCGATCAGATGAGAAATTTTGGGGTCTTGCAACCGTTATTGGAGAATATCTTGGAGCCAATCTATTATAATGAAGGACAGGGAAAAGAGGGACCCTTCTTCTTCATACTTCCTCGAAAGAGTGTCAACAACCACATTTTATTTTCCCTTCTTATAAATGATCTCATAATCATATACAAATACCTTGGTCACCCATTTTTGTTCCTCTAAGGATTAAATTCGTTGTTCCAAAAAATACTTGAGGCTTTGATGATCAATTCTAATTTGGAAGCATTGCCCCAATGGATAAGGATGCCAAAGATCCAAGACATGCAGAATAGTCAACATTTCATTTTCATATATTGATTGGCCCAAATGTCTCTAAAAAATATTTTTTCTAGTGAAGACCAAAGGTCTACCATCTTGCATGAGGACTACCAAAATTCATTTACTTGAAGCACCACTGATATGGATTTATGAGAGGAATTAAATGAAGCACATATCTATAAAATTAACATAGATATACATTGAACAATAATAGAGATAAAGTGAAACTTAACTTCTATTCAGTAAATAAATCTGTTGAAACTATAAAATTCAGAATGAAACAATCTTGCTCGAATAGTGGTAGCTAATCTATGAGAAGAGAAATGGAAGCTAGGCACATTCACTTGATAACATTAAAATGATGCCTCCAAGCCTTTTTTAGCATCAAGAAGTAATAAAAAAACCCTAGACATCCAAAAATCTAACCCTAGGAGATGAATAACCAAAAGTCATTTGGGCCCTGATGGGGTAATTTGGTACATCAACTTCTTGTGGTCGTAATTTTTTCATACGATCTTCATTTTAAGCGCACAATATCCCATTGGAAATGTGTATCAGTGTGTCACACTCTAACTCTATCTATAGTGTGACTGTGGTGAGCCCAAAAAATGTTGTTTAGGGCCTCAAAACAACCTTGGAAGTTTAGGACCCAAAAAGCCAGAAAAAAATTGCCAAGATGAAAATTGTATGTGAGCCAATTGGAAGAGGTGGGTGGCCACCAATATTCATGTGGATCAATCCTCCCTCCTTAGGTAGAAATGGTCTCCATTGCTTTGATTTCCCCCATGAGATGAGGAAATATCTGTTGAATTTGGCCCTGGGTGGGCCACTTTCCTTGGTGTAGGAGTTGCCCCTCCTTGACAACATGATAAATATGAAGCTTTTGTTGGCAAGTGCCCTTTATCTATGTGTCCATGATATGACCAGTGGATGCATGTTCCATGCAGTTAGGGTTGATTTCTATTGGTGTGAACTATTCTTCTTCTTTGAGGTGTCCAATAATGGTGGAAAGTATGGCCGAAGGAGGTCAACATTAAATATTGGGTGCAATCCAAGTAAGGGGGGAATGTTGAGCTCAAAATCATTGTCACCAAAATCCTTAGTGATGGTGTAAGGTCCATAGTGGAGTGGAAAAATATTTCAATGGGGTCTTGTAAGGTGTTCTTTCTGCAAGTGCAACCAAATTTTATCTCCCACCTAAAATTTGTGTGGCACCTGGTGTTGATCATGTAATTTATTGTACTTGGCATTGAATTTATGCAAAATATATTGAAACTATTGGTGGATTTGTTAGATTCATTCAATGAACTGGGTGGCTTTGTCAGCTTCAATTTGAGAATGGGACGATCAACACCCATGTAGTGAAACATCCCTAGGACCCAATGGGTGAAATCCCAACCCCACATGAAAGGGAATGTGGTTGGTGCAGCTATGTTTGGCTTTGTTGTAACTGTGTTGAGCATAGTGAAGACTCTCATCCCATGTGCGCAGATGCTTGGAATTGTATACACGTAAGATATGCACGATCATCCTATTTACAACCTTGGTTTGGCCATCTGTTTTAGGTTGGAAGGCAATGGATTTGGTGAGCTTGGTGTCCATCCGTGACCAGAGGCTCGACCAGAATGTACTGAGGAACCAAATTTACTGATATGAGATCATGCTATGTGGTATCCAAAAATGTACCCACACTTGTGTTGGCGTAGAATTGATCAGACCAAGGTCCTTCTCAAGTTACCAAAAAAAGGTATCGAAGTAGTCTAGAGTGCTATAATTTTCATCTTCCTTGAAGGGAAGAAGTCTCACCCAAAGCACAACCAAGATGAGGAAGATATGGAAGGGTAAGAAGAATACTTAGACAAATTGATACAATCTCAGGATCACTGTTAGTCCTGCCTAAGATAGATTAAACCAAGAACTATCTAAACATTCCTAACCTAGATTAAAGAAAATAGAGTTGTGTTTCATTCATAAAGAAGCTATATCCAATTAAGTATATTTTACATAAAGATAATACAAAGAAACATTGAAGATAATATGAATCTAAACATACACAATAATTTCAAAATTTAGGTCTCTCTTTGTATTAGCATTATATGGTTCTTCTCATTTACATGATTAGACTAAGTTACCGAAACAACTCGTTCATGCCAAAGCTAACATAAAAAATCTACACTAATGAGAGACAAAATTGTCTCAGACCCTTTCTCTTTCAATCATTACAACCAGACATGACTATGTTACAACCTCGGTTTGGTTTCGAACCCAGACTCTAGAACTCTAGCTAACATTTACCCAAAATGGAAAATAACAACACAGAACTCAAACAAATTCCAAAAACCATCTGAACCCTTTACAATCATATTCATCCCATATATATAATCCAATTGGGATCTTCGAGTTTGATACTTCAAATTATTTCTTTTCTTGTTCTTGTTGTAACTTCCTTCTTTCAGGTTGGTGTTGCAATGTCCTTCAACCATTTTCGGTTTCTTTCTTCATTTCATTGTCAAGATCCTCCGTAACTTGCACATCTTCTATAAACAAAACAAAGGGACCGATAGGCTCCGACCACAATCCTTCACTTGCCCTCAAGTTAAATCCTTGGTTCTTCCATGGTCTCTAGATTGGACTATAGCTTTCTTTTGTCTTATGTATATGATTTGATTCTAGTTTCTTCTTGAGTTCTTTCCATTTTTTCTTCTTCGAATGAAGGGCCCAACTCCGGGACCAATTCTAGGGTTCTCTTCCTTACTCCTTGGAAATTGATGACTTTGTCCTGCCATTTTTTGGCAAGGAGTGAGGCTTCAGCCACAAACTATTGAGTCACGTCTGTAATGCATTCCTTAGGCTTGGACGTGACCAGAGAGTTCCACTCTGAGTCAGATGTAGAATCTAGCTTATGCATCTGCAAATAGGTTGTTTGAACGAAAGGTCTAAACTCCTGTAGCTCTTTCTTAGCTACTGAATGTTCTTCATATAAGGCATTTAGCTCGTTTTCTTCTTGTTGGATCTTGTTAAATTTTTCTTGTTGGGTTAGTGGATCTAGGGTGATGGCAAATTCTTCGTTGAGAGATTGGATCTTCATGCACAAGTACTCTAGAGTTTGGTTGTGCCTTGAAATAATACCCATCCAGTCATTAAATTCTCGAAAGATCTTTGTGCATTATGCAGTTTGTTTGTGCAAGGTTTGTCTTGTGTTATTCCCTTCAAGCATGACTCTCTCCATTTTCTATTGAATCTTCTAGGTTTGTTGTTATGCTTCATGTTGACTCTCCCGCAACTGGGCTTCAAGGTTCTCTATGAAAATGGCCAGCTCCAACCATGCTACCTAGAGTAGTTGAATATGTTGCATTGGATTCGGGTAGGTGTGATGTTGTCCTTTAGATCATTGGTCAGGCTTTTGCAAGCTTTTACTGGACCTTTTCCACTTTCTCCTCTTCCTGGATCTTTGCGTACTCCTCTGTCTCGCATACTTGCACGAGGAGTACTTCCTCCTTAAAAAAATATTCTTCTCATTCAGATTGCTAGAGCCTCTATTCCAGTTGATCAGTTGAGGTTACAAGAAGAGGTAGTGGCCTCCCTGGGTACTCGGATCTGCAGTGAGATTTCATTGGTCATTTTGTGTTCTGAAGGTGTCTCCACCTCTTCCTCCCCTGTAGATGAACCTTGCAGATTTTGTGCAAGTCTCATTCTCATCATTGATGGAAGGAATGGGAGCATCTTTATTTTCACCAGGTAGAGCTGCACCAGCTCTACGCACTGTTGTGGGTTATGGAGTACTAGCTCTAGTTTCTCTTGCAATGATGTTTCACTCTATCATGATGTAGTTTCAGATTCCTTATGAACCTCTTGTACTTGTTCCTCTTTCTGGAACATGATTTTTGTGGTTCCTCTTCTATGGATGACACTGTCAACATTAACTATTGAGAAAGGGCACTCAGTTCTTGGGGCTTGCGGTATTGGTACAATTTGACTCTCTGTTGAAGGAAGAGTGTCCTGAATAGGTACAAATGGAACAAGTGACTAGCTCAGGACTTCGTGGGTCATACCATTGAGTTATGGTACATGCTTGGGTAGGTCAAAGGGATCCAACTGCATGGGCTCAGGTACATTGGTTTGTGTTTGGATGGCCATTTCTTGCGGTGGCGATGGGGGTTGTGGGGGTGATGGGGGATGCAGTGGTATCTAGTTCAGGGTCATCCTAGATGTCAATCATCGTTTGGGTTGCTTGAGTGGCTTCTCAAGTACGAGATATGGTCTATGAGATTGGCTGAGGATTCAAAATATTCACTGGGAAGAGCCTTGTTCTGGGTTTCTTAACTAAAGGATCTCGAATGAAAGCATCATTGAGGGTGTCATTGACATATTTACCTAACAGTACAAATTGATCTGGAATCTGGGGAAACATGGGCAACGTCCTCTTCCTTCATTCCATAGGTTGTGTCTCATCTTCTGAGTCTAAGTCTGTATGTATCAAGACATTTTTCTCTTTCTCTTCTAGGACAGAGCTCAACCCTACTTTGGCTTCCTTCCCCTTTTTCCTCAGGATATCCGCAGGTAAGAGGTAGTGCATTCTAGACTTGCATGGGTTTCATTTCACTTCTGGCCATGACATGACTTACTTGTCAAAGGCCTCCTCGTCTAGATAGAACGACAACATCCATGAGTGGAAGTCTTCAGCTTTGACATGCCTGGGGTTAACAAATGTGTGGTGGTGATTCAACCCGAATGCAATGTTCCTCGTGTTCAGGTTGAGAAACTCTTTTTGTATGCGCAACCTCTCAGTTGCATATAATATTCAGTTGTACCACTTCATGAATGTTGCATTATTAAACACTGTGTTCTCTGAGTTTGACCTTGAGTGCCAAGGCTCGAACATCTTTGCTAAGTGACCCTTATCTGTAGGTGATAGTGGTCTTCCAGAGGGTGGCACCCACTTCATCATAGTGAACGCAATGAGCAAGTATCCATAGGTGAAGGTTCCTCCCTTCTGTTGATCTTTATCACACGCTACTAGGAATTCTTCCAGCAAATATCTACACCAACTAAATATTGCTCAATTGGCACAAAAATCCTCAACTGACAGGGAATTCACCATGCAATCAACCTTGTAATAGGATTGCATCACCTTGCTATCAATCACACAACAGGTTGTCTTGACCATCTTTGATAAAAAGGGGTCAATCTTGGCTATGCATCCCCCTCTCTATGTATGAAATATTCCATACAAAATGGGTTCTCCCTTTTTCTTCCCACGCTTATTGGGGCCTTGGAACCCTTCCGATACATCCTCACCTTTGAGGGATAGCCCCATGATTTTATGGATATCCTATGCATGAATCAGATATCGTCTATCAAGTCATAAGATCATGTCATGCACTCGACTGATGAGGAACTTGGTATACTGCACAAACTCACCAGTAGTGCCGAAAACTGACAAGTCTCAAAGATTCATAATGATGGAGTTGAAGAGGTTGATAAACTTTGGCTTCAAAGAAAACTATATCCCTCCCATTCCATGTGGATCCAAATCCTAGAATACATTAATGTTCATCTATGGGAACAATAGTTGGTCTGTCAGGTCAAGGTCAAGGAGCTTCACTTGCTCGACCTTTCCTTTGAGTTCACCCACAATCTCAACCTGAGGATCACATGACTCATCTCAAAATGCTTCTTTGGAGACTGAACTCCAACTTCCTATAGCTCTCGGCATCATTTCTATGGACTGCTAAAAGACTTATACTGACTGTATAGGGCTTTGGGGTCGTGACTGAGCGTACAAATTTTTTTCAAGCTCTATGACAGTTTAGAAATATCGAAACACAAAATAGAAAACAATAAGTATTATGTTGAGTTCGCACAGCCTTGTAATTAGGTCAAATGGAAGGTTATGTCATTAATCTAAGTCCACTCATGATTAATCCTATAGACACAACCTCGAGCTATGTTTTCTTATGGGACTGTTAACGAGGTAAATCAATCGGGTGATTCTGGATTTTACTGAAAAATTTGATAGGGGCATGTTCGACCTCAAACCTTACCATTTGAACGGTTGAGAATCACAACGTGAATACTGATGGAATACTCACATATCATGGCTTTATGGCTTAACAAAAGTTAACATGGGTTACTGTAGTGATCATAAAGACTATGACTGGACAGGGTGTGTGTGGCACATGGACTAAGATTTAGTTTGGATTCTCTCTCCCTCTGACGACAATGGGGTCCCCATCATATTTAATGACTACATTTAATGTACTCATGGCTCTTATGATCCTGTGTTGTAGAGTAATCATTTATGCACCAAAGTGATGCTTATACTCAAAGAAAAACGAAATACATGTCGCGACGCAACAATGCACACTCCGACTTTATTTACTGAATTTAAAGAAATTACAAAAATTCAAATATAACTACATCCTTTGGACTGGAACAATAGTCTTTTAGATCATTCCTGAGAATTATAGGGTTTCATGCAAGTGTCATTCACTAATCTTGGCTGAAGTATACCATCCAGTTGTGCTAGTCTGACTGATCCAGAGTGTCAGATCTCCACAACTATAAATGGGCCCAACCAATGCATGCACAAATTTCCTAGATGTTTCTGGTATTGATTGTCGTAAAGTAGGACATTATCTCCTTGCACAAATGTTTTGGCCTTAATATTCCTATCGTGCGAGGCCTTCTACCTGGATTTCTCAACTGTTTGATGAAATTTTGCTAAAAACCTGGTTTCATTGAGTTCCCACAACTCTGTAACCCTCTGCGAAATTAGTTCATCCTCTGACATATGTGTGACCTATGCAATGTAGAGACTAGGGGTAATGAATTCTTTAGGTACCACAACTTCTTTCTGATAGACTAGCTGAAGTGGAGTATACTTGTGAAATTTCTTTGTGGTCATCCTATATGCCCATAAAACTGCTAGGATTTTATCATCCCAATATTCCATGTTTGCACAACAAAACTTCATCAAACTTCTTTCAATAATCTTGTTAAATGCCTCCACTATTCCAATGGCTTGTGGATGGTAAGGGTTTATTTTATGATGTTGGATTAGGAACTCTATCGTAAGCTTTTCTATTGTATTACTGATAAAATGACCACCTTGATCACTATTTATAGTCCTAGGACATCCAAACCAAGTGATAATGTTTTCAAAGATAAACCTGGAAGTGGTATCGGTCGAACAATTTGAACAGATGTTGCCTCAGCCCATCGTGTCAGGTAATCAGTTGCAGTGATAATATACCTGGCCTTTAAGTGCTTAGTTGTGGGGTTGATAAGTATAATAAAATCAACCACCCATTTCTCAAATGCTTGCAGATCTTGAACTGGCTGAAGAGTAAATTTGTCTCTTCATGATGGTTTACCTACTCTCTGGAAAACATCGCAAGATATAGTATACTCCTTCGCATATTTGAAGAGCGTGGCACACCATAATACAACTTGGAGGAATTTTTTCACAGTGGCCTTTCCCTCAACATGGCCTCTCGCAACTCCACTATGGCACTCCCACAGGATGTATTGTCTTTCATGCTCCAAAACGCACCTCCTAAGGATACTATCTAAGACCAACTTATACAATTTCCCTACGATCAATTGATAGTTCATTGCTCAAACCACCATATAGCATTTCTAATTTGCGGAGTACATTTCTGGGTAGGCCCCTATACTCAGGAAAACTATTATGTCTTCCAGGTATTCTTGTACGACCTCAACTCGAAACAGGTCTGCATCTAGGAGCTTATCATCGATTTCTCCACCACTCTCCCCTAACTCCAATCTGCACAAGTTATCGGGACCCAAGTTTCATCTTCCAGGTTTGATGATCACCTCAAATGAAAATTATTGAAAGAGTAACAACCATCGACAAATTCTTCCTTCCAATACAAGCTTGTTAACTAGATATTTTAATGCAGAATGATTAGTAAACAATTAAAAATGAGAGCCTAGCAAGTAGTGTATAAACTTTTGTAGAGCATAAGTGATAGCCAAACCCTCCCTTTCTATGGTTGTATAGTTTCGTTCAAATTGCGATAGCTTCCTTCTAGAAAACTAGATGGGATGATCCGTATTTCCATCTCCTGGTTGCGTTAGGATGGCTCCTAGGGAAATACCTGATGCATCCGCGTGCACATGAAATTCATTTTCCCAATTTGGAAATATCAAAATAGGTGTTGTTCTGATCTTTTCCTTTAGGATTTCAAATGCTCGATCACACTCTAGTGTTGACTGGAGCAATTCAAACTTCTTTAGTAGATTTTCCAGGGGTGAAGTAATATTCGCATACCTTTTGACGAACTTGTGATAGTACCCTGTGTGCCCCAATGTTGAGTGCAATTGTTTAGGGCTCGTAGGTGGTGGCATATTCAAAATGACCGCAACTTTAGTTGGGTCTACCAACAGTCCTTCTCAGCATACTATGTGGCCTAATATATTTCCATGTGGCACATAGAAGATACACATTCTAAGGTTTAAATATATTTGCAGTTCCCTACACCGATCAAACATTAGTCGTGATAGCGCTACATGTTCTTTCAGCATACTGTACATTGTCCATTCATCCATATAAACTTCTATAAATTTGTGAATAAATTCTCGAAAGTCTACTATTACAATCTGGGAAAAATCTGTAGGGGCATTCTTTAGACCAAAGTCCATCACATTATATGCAAATGACCCTCATTCTATTATGAATGTGGTATTATTTTTGTCTTCTTTGGTAATTATCACTTGGTGATACCCTGAAAATCCATCCGTAAATGAGTAATACTCTTTCCATGCAACTTATTCTAGCACCTCGTTAGTAAAAGATGTGGGAAAAGGGTCATCCACATAAGTATAATTAAGGATTGTGTAGTCTACACATACCCTAATGTCCTCTGTACCTTTCTTTCTCTGGATTACTATGGTGCTAACCCACTCTACTTCTTCAACAGGAAAAATAAGTCTAGCCTCAAGAATCTTGTCTATTTTTAGTCTATGACTTACAGGTTTTAATCCTGGTTTTAGTTCAATTTTCATCTCTTCCGTAGCCCCTTTTATCCCTTTTATCTCTAAGAATGTCTTTGGGAATAAGTCCTCATACTCCCGCAACAAGCTATGTATTTCATGGCTAGTTTTCTCATCCCAGTAATCTCCTACGACAACTATCTTGGGTTGCTCGGTAGTTCCTATGTTGAATTTTCACAAATTAAATGGATGGTTATAAGAGCTATCAGTATGACTGGGCAATGTGTTCTGGATTTCTCTACTTCCTTCTGTTTCCTTAATGGATAATTTTCTCAGTTCTTCTAAGTCATTAGGGTTTTCCAAATCCTTCTTGATTTTATAGCATTCTATGGGTGTCTTGTCCATGTCTAAGTAAATATTAGATTGAATCACTTGACTATGATTGGCACATACCACTGGGTTTGATTTATGTTTACAAACATCGATAAAAATAATTTCTTTAATTCTTTGTAGGACTATCTTAAGCTCAAGGTACTTACTTGTAAAAGAGAAGTCCTTGTAGAATTGGTTTGCTAAAGTTTTCCAACTGCTAGTCTGCCTTCTAGTCTCTTCATGAACGTACCAAGATTTTGGGATCAGACCTAACAAATGGGGAAATATTTGAACCCACAAGTGAGATGTTACTTCGCAACTTTCCACTGTATTACACATTGTTTGATATGTATTTTAGGATCAGACTGTCCATTGAACAGTTGTGCAACCTTAAAATCCATCTGTATCTCTGATTTTAGTTGCTCCTTATATTGAAATCTACATTGGATAGCATGCTTCGCATCCTCCCAGTTCCTAATTTTTTCTTTGTGACTAGCCCACCACTTGACAGGGGTGTCTTCTAGCGCTAAGTCCAGAACTAAGATCCTTTGATCTTCTACTATCTTTTCTTCCATGCTAACTAGAAAATTTCCAAGGTATGAGGTACCATTGTATGTCGGATGTTCTCTGACCTCAGTTCCAACCCATCTCGTTGTGCTGATAGTTGCGCATCATCTTGAAAATATTTCATATGCACCATGTTTCCAACTGTCAAATGCTAGTTCTGAGTCTCCATCCCCTGATTGTATGCTCCTCCAACTTACTGATCCATCGAAAGTAGGATTGATGTAGTCTACTCTCATTCCCTATGTTACGGCATATAACTGATCTAGATCCTCTCCTTCCATATTGTTCTTTGTTGACTCAGTGTATCAAGGGCCTACATACGGATCCAAGGGCTGAACTAATTTTATTCCTTCTACTTCAAATGTCATAGTATCCCTCTTCAAGTCAATAAAAACATAGTTATCATAAGCCCAATCAATACCAAGTAGTGCAGGATAAGAGTCCTTATCCCCCATGATTTCGATCACCTCGAGATCAACTACAGTCTTTACTCCTCCAACATCTATCTCCACATTCTCCAACCTTCCTATTGAAAAAATACAATACTGATTGGCCATTCTCAATTGGATTGGGGAATATGTCAACTGGGGTTTCCCTAAATATTCTCAAGTCTTTTTAGGAAATATGTTAACATAAGATCCCATATCTAACATAACATTCTTAATCTCAAACTCGTCTAGTTGAGATACTAGTATAAACTCTTTACAGAATGGGACCCTCACCATTCCATACCCCAACTGTGTATCATGGCACAAATCCTCCCACGGGTCCTGGTGAGGCTCCCATCAGATTGTGAGGAGGTCCCATTCCCTTCATTAATGGAAATTCATTTTCCATATGCCCCTCTGTGTATCATCTGATACACTATACTTAAGTTAGTCCTAGTCTGGGTATCGTCAATTATTGAATATTCTCTGTCAGTGTGAATATTTGTCCTTGTAGTTTCACCACATGTCACTACTACATATTGTAAAAATTCCGACGTTTTATTTTCGGCGTTATGGACAAAATTGTCCATATTGTCGCAAAATAGAGGAAATTTATAAAAAAAAAATTCATGTTGCCCGATAAAATCGCTCTTGCCACGTTAACGTCGGTCTTGCCACATTACCGTCGGTCTTGCCACGTTTTCCACTAGAACGTCACTCTTGCCATGTTTGTGAAGATGTATGTCACAATTGCCACGTTAATGTCGGTCTTGCCACGTTAATGTCACTCTTGCCACGTTTTCCACTAGAATGTGTCTCTTGCCACATTTGTGAAAATGTAGGTTGCAAATGCAACGTTTGCGAAACTAGGTTTTCCCCTCCAACGCTCACCTTAGTATGTTCACCAAGTCAAAATACCAATGGTCACTTAGGAATTTTTTACGTCGGAATTGCGACGTCACAAAATATATAAATACGTTGCATTTGACATATGTTGCGACAAGTTTGCTATAATAACGACGCTTCAAAAAGGGTTTGCGGGTCTTCTTAGCGAACAAAAAATAGATATTTGTTTCAGTATAAGTCTGTGGGGAAGAATGTCAGAAAACATTAGAGTTGGGAAAAGAATTAAAGAGGGTGAAAAGGGTGACGGTAAATGTTATTGCCCTTGCAAAAATTGTTGTACTAGACGTCCCGAAATAGTTTTAATAGCAACAGCTACAAAACATTGTAGAAAATATGGGCACATGGACGGGGGATCAAATGAATATCGTCCGATGGTATATACATTCATTATCTGTTTTAATATTTATTAT
>JZKD02S1708173.1:50862-70267 GCA_000966675.3 Picea glauca
TGAAGGTTGCAAATAAGTTCTATCTTTTCGTTGTCGTAAATTTAATTTTGAAGAAAATGTTAATGAAGCAGGAAGAAATTTCCATGTATGCTGTCACTAGCTGACACCTATATGAATTACTCCTCATTTGGGCTTGGAATGACTATTAGGTCTTGATATTGATATTGTATTTTTTTTTTAAATACCTACACAAAGGTGGCAATTGTGACGTCTTTCACTCTCTTCCCGTCGCTATTTCCACGTCCGAGACATCTCTCTTTCCACCTCCAAGATTGTCGCTCCCATAGCAACCATGTCGGAGCTAGTAACTCCTGGCCATCGTTGTTGCCACCTGATGGACGTCGTTCTTGCGACGTTCAAGAGTGTCGCTCCCATAGCAACCATGTCGGAGCTAATACCTCCTCCCATCGGTCTTGCCACCTTCAGAACGTCTCTCTTGCCACGTCTGAAACGTCTCACTTGGCATGTTTGAAATGTCGGTCTTGCCACCTCTGAAACGTCTCACTTGCCACGTTTGCAATGTCTCACTTGCCATGTTTGAAATGTCAGTCTTGCCACATTTGCAACGTCTCTCTTGCCACGTTTGCAACGTCTCTCTTGCCACGTTTGAAACGTCGGTCTTACCACGTTTGCAACGTCTCTCTTGCCACGTTTGAAACGTCGCAAGAGAGATGAAAATTAGGTCGTCGGAAAAACGACGT
Source organism: Picea glauca (assembly GCA_000966675.3). NCBI lineage: Eukaryota > Viridiplantae > Streptophyta > Pinopsida > Pinales > Pinaceae > Picea > Picea glauca. The sequence continues at coordinate 51,564 of JZKD02S1708173.1, forward strand.
CATGTGAAACGACGTTTGAGGGGGTCCGAGGTTTGTCGGTATTCCGACAATAGAAAGTGGCAATTGCGTCGAACACGCCGTCGGAATTTGACCCAAATGCAGTAGTGTGTGCATCCAATGGGGGTATGGTCACCCTTAGGCTCCCCGGATATCTTGCCATGGATTCAATCTTCATCGATTGTCCCAAGGAATCTGTCAAGGTGGCTATCTATTGTTGTGTTAACGAAATTCGTTTCAGAGGTATCAATCCATGGATATACCCCTCTCCCTGGTGATATTCATGAATTGGATGCACTAGCCTCCCAACAGCATCCTTAAACTTTGGAATATATTCCCAAGCCAATTCACCTTCCCTTTGCTGAATTTCACGCAACTTAGATAAAGTTTGTTGTTCTGACTGAGGTAGCTTAAACTCTGCTATGAATTTTATCCGAACTTGGCCAAGTGTGAACGCCTGTCCTTGCGCTCCTAGCTCAATAGCCTTCATGTACCATTTGAGAGCACAACCTCTCAAGGTAGCCTAAAATTCAACTAGTTTATTTACATCTAGAGTCTCTTTGGTCCTCCAAATTGCTTCACACATAAACCAATGCTTCTCAACATCCTCGAATCCTTTACCCAAAAATTTTGGGTATCGTGTGATCGAGCCTCCTGAGTTTCTAGCCATTGTTGATCTTGATGCTCCTATAAAATTAAACCCTAACGGTCCTGGTTGCGATATACCAAGGGATCCCAATATCCTCATAGTATTTGTGCTCATCAGTTATGATTGACTAACTGACTGAATTGAAATAGGAATAGCATAATAAGGTAGTATTAAATTTACCATTGGTATAGAAGACACTTGGGGGATGTGTGATTCAGGGTTGGTTCCACTAGCTTCTTGGTGGGTTTCTTTGATCTGGGGGGTCTCGTTCTCATTCTCTGGAGAGGTCTCTTCAGTTAGATTCCCGATCTTTCCTAGTATCGGGGCTTAGTCTTCTCTTTCTTCTGCAAGATCCATGTCGACTTGATATTCCTTTTCTTCTACACATTATTCTTCTTGTCTAGCCTCTTGGGGACTTCCTTCTCTATCTGTTTCTCTCTCATTTAGTCTTTGACTCACCAGTATTCCCAGTCTTCTCATGTTCCTCAACTCTTCCTTCTTTCCTTCATTGACTTCTCCTGGTCCGATTTATTTCGTCAACACCTTAGACTACTTTATTTCTTTCTTTATATTACTACATCACCATTTCTCAACTATGGCGGCTCATTAACTTACCGCACCACCACTTTTCAAGGATCACTCATTCCTTGCATTCATTTCTTACTGCTCCCCCATTTTTCAAAGAACCCTCTCCCCTTTCTCAGGCTATGATCCCACCCCAAAGTCACCCCACCCCAAGTGTGGGTGTTTAGGTTGTCATCTCAATCGAGGAGATAATCAACATCCCCTCCTCCATCAAGAATACCATAATCCACAAGGGAATTTCTCTCAATAGTATTTCCCATGCGTATTTCTTGAAATCCTCTTCCGCCCTTGAAAAGGAGTGGTGGTTCTCAGCTACAAACTCAATAATGTATCCTTTTAGAGTTGTACTGACCCAGAAATCAATTTCTCGCGTGATCGGGCGATCCAGCCGATGAAGCACTGCAATATTTTCTGTATCCAAAGTACAGGTCTTCTTGACTCGTTCTTGGAATTCCGGAGCTTCTTATAGCCTATCTATCCAATGGAATAGTTCTTCCAGAAATTTAACCTAGAATATCTCATACTGGTCGCTTGATCTTTCTGAGTAAAAGACAACCTATCTTGTATCTTTCACATATTTACCTCGCAACTTTGCTTATTTCCATATGAAAGTGTCGCAATTTCTCTCCCACCACTGGTGAATATCAGATTAGTGGATCTATGGAATCATTCTCCCTACAGGTTCCCTTATGAACAAGGCCTCGGCAAAGAAACCATTTTGTTGGTGCAAAATTGATCAGACTAGGGTCCTTCTTAGGTTACCAACAAAAGGTACCGAAGTAGTCTAGAGCATTGGAATTTTCATCTTCCTTGAAGGGAAGAAGTCTCACTCGAAGTGAAAACAACATGAGGAAGATAGGGAAGGGTAAGAAGAATACTTAGACAAATTGATACGATCTCAAGATCGTTGTTAGTCCGGAGAAAGATAGATTAAACATGGAACTATATGAACATTCCTAACCTAGATTAAAGAAAACAGAGTGGCATTGCATTCATAAAGAAGCTATATCCAATTAAGTGTATCTGACATAAATATAATACAAAGAAACATTCAAGATAATTTAAGGCTAAACAAACACAATAATTTCAAAATTTGGGTCTCTCTTTGTATCAGAATCATATGGTTCTTCTCATTTATATGATTCGATGAATTTACAAACACAGCTCAGTCGTTCCAAAGCTAACAAAAAAAATCTACACTACTAAGAGACAAGGTTATCCTAGACCCTTTCTCTTTCAATCATTACAACAAGAAATGTCTCTGTTACATCCTCAATCTAGTTTTGAACCCAGACTTTAGAACTCTAGCTAACATTTACCCAAAATGGACAATAACAATATAGAAATCGAACCAATTCCAACAACCATCTGAACCCTTTATAATCATAATAATCCCATATATATAAGCTAATTAAGATCTTCGGGTTTGAGACTTTGAATTCTTTCTTTTCTTGTTCTTGTTGTAACTTCTTTCTTTCAGGCTGGTGTTGCACTTTCCTTCCAACCATTTTCAGTTTCTTTCTTCATTTTGTTGTCTAGCTCCTCCGTAACTTGTGCAAATTCTATCAAAAAAACAAAGGGACCAACAACTCGTTTGAAGAATATCTTGGCAGTGGCCTCTATTGTGATGCTCTTCTTGCAGGCGGCTAGAATCACCATCTTGGAAAATCGATCAACAACCACAAAAACATAGTCATTTCCCTGCTTGCTTGAAGGAAGGCCTAACATGTTGTCCATAGATATGGATTCTCAGGGCCTGGTGGGAGTAGGAAGAGGCATGTGCATGCATTGTTTCTTAGTGGTTGGTTTGGAAATGGAACAGGCCATGCAGGACCCGATATACTTACTGACATCCTATCGAATTTTGGGCCAACAAAAATGTTTTTGCAACACTACCACTATATTTTCTACACTGAAGTGTCATGCCACCCAACTGTAGTGATATTCCCAAATCATCTTCACTCGCTCACTTGATGGGATGAAAATATGGCCTAGATGGCACAACATACCATGATCCTGAAGATGGGAATCAATGAGATATGTGCTTGTTCCCATCATATGGTAGGTAGTGGTAAAGTCAAGATCACTCTCCTAGAGTTGGGGCCATCCAGAGGTCTCTTGTTCATAGGAGTATCACACACTGGTTAGTGTTGTCATTGGAGGTCGATTGAGGAAGTCAACGACGTGGTTGGTGATCCTTGTATTATACTTTATGTGTTGATATGAAACTGTTGCAAGTATGTGGACCACTTATGATGGTGGTCATTCTTCAATTTTCGTTATGTCTGCATGAACTACAAAGGCTTATGATCAGTTTGGATGACTATCTCCTTCCCGAGAATGTAATGCCTCCACTCGCGACAGGATTGTACAATGGAGTACACTTATTTATCATAAGTGGGGTACTTACAATTGGTATATAATAGTGTCTCACTATGATAATATATGAGGTGTCTATGTTGAGTGAGAACTGCACCCACAACATATTTTGAAGCATCTATCTCAATCTCAAAAGGATGTTGCAGGTTGGGTAATGAGAGCACCGGTGTTGAGCACAGGCATTTCTTTAAATCATTTAATTATTTTTGTTGTCACTGACCCCACAAAAAAATTTCCTTTCCACCACCCCTAGTCACTTGACTAAGGGCCCATGCAATATGGGAGAATCCAAATATGAACCTGTGATAGAAATTTGAAAGGCCTAAGAAGATCCAAAGCTCAGGGAGTGTGGTCGGGGTTGGCCAATCACGAATGACTTGGATCTTGTTTGGATCAACATGCACCACATGTTTATCAACAATATACCCTAGGTATTGGACGATACTCATGTCGAAGGATCATTTTTCCAAAATTTCATATAGCTTGTGTTGTCGCAGAGTGTGCAAAACACGGTGAATGTGATGCAAGTTTTCTGCCCAACCTTTTTTGAAGACGAGGATGTCATCGAAATACACCACCAAAAAATAATTGGTGAAAGGCCGCAATATATCATCCATCATCTACATGAAATTTGTTGGGGAATTTCTTAAGCCAAAGAGCATGACCAACCATTCATAAATACCTTCTTTGGACTTGAAGGAAGTCTTCCATACATCATTTTTCTCTATTGGGATTTGGTGGTAGCCAGACTTCAGATCAATCTTACTGAAGTATTTCTCCCCCTTGAGCTGGTCAAGGAGATCATCAAGTCAAGGAATTGGGTCCGAGTTCTTAACTATGATTTTATTTAGGGATCAATAATCAATGCAGATTCGTTAGGTCCCATATTTCTTTTGCACAAGTACGATTGGGATTCCACAAGGTGATGAGCTTGGTCATATGTGCTCCTTTTCGAGAAACTCTTGGATATAGCGCTTGATTTCCTAATTTTCTGATAGAGAGCAATGATAAAATGTCCCATTGGGTAGCGGTGCATCGAGGGTCATATCAATTGAATGCTTGACCTGATAGTGCAGATGTACCCCACTGAGTGAGGAGAAGACGTATTTGTATTAGTTGATGACCTTATTCACTTTCCTTTGTTTCATGGAGAGACCTATCGTGAAGGCCATGGATGTGGTTGCAACCTTCCACTCACTTTGAGTGAGAATCACGAATAAGACAAACTTGTTGGTCTAAGAGATGACCTTCCTGCATTGCTTGGAATAAATCAAGGAAGTGATAGTAGGTGGGACTACCTCGGGTATCCTATACAATTTCCTGTCAAATGTAATAATAACACTATGAGACCTAGACTTATATACATAATGACGTTTCCATAAATAAGGTTGGCCAAAAATAAAATCACAAACTTCAAGGGGGGAGACATTATACAATACCTCATCTTTGAAGGGCTTGATGTTGTAGGGCAGGTGACACTATTGTCTGATGTGGAGATCGCTCCCTTGGCGAAGCCATCTGATGGTGTACAATTGTGTATGCGGTGTTTTCGGCAGAGCCAACCACTTGATGATATCTGCTGACATGAGGTTCTTTTGGATTACATTATCAATGATGAATTGCAACAGAGTACCCTTCACCCACATCTCTAAATGAAAGAGGTGTTCACCTTCCTTTGGTTCATCAGGTTCACTGGTTTGGATCTTGGTTGTAGACACGATGGCACTGGGTTCTGCATCAATGATCCATCTCCCTTTTTCTAGTTATGAATTAGAGTCGAAACCCACATATGATTCATAGGCTTTCACCTCGACCACCAATGACTACTTTGAGCAACATACAATAGTTTTATGCTAGGGGCTCTTATGGAACTTACACCACTTCACAGTGTATTTATTTGTATTCCCAATGCCCTTCTTTGTTTGCAGGTTAGATTAGTTTTCCTAAGACTATCCATCCTTGCACTGTCCTTTATTATATAGATTGGGGCTTCCTTTTCCATGCTTCTGCTATGAGGGGTTCACAAACCCAAACTGTCACGTCTTTTGTTTAATATTTTGCTTGATTTTGAAAATATATCGATAGGTCGTGCCCAAGGACGAGATGTACAAAAAATCCATTTTTGTCTGGATTTATCTATACTGACTGCCCCAATACTTGAGCACCATATTTCACTTAGAGTATTTAATACCCAACTTGGTGTGCAAGGTATGGAATAAATTGGTGAACTTCGACACTTTTGGTCTCTTTCCTACCACAGTGTGGTCCATCTTGTATATAAGTAATCATAACTTCCAATAGGGTAGTATTGTTCCTTAATAACATCCCTAAAATAACCCCAAGTGGGTGACACTACAAATAATGTAGATTCTTCTGTTGCCTTTTGCTCACAGAAAGTCTCTCAACAAAGTTACTGACTTAATGAGAACTGTGACCTCAAAATGATAACTGTGGCCCAAAAAACCCATATTTTTGCATAAAAAACATCAAAATCAACCCCCAAATAAAAAAAGTGGTGCTACCAGTAGCACCATTTTTTTAAACTAGGTCAAAATTACAACATTTTTCAAACATGGCCTTCAAAACTTAGAGAGTAGCTCAGAAAAACCTTAAAATTAGCACCTAAAAAAATATGTTTTTGAATTATTGTTTTTTGTCAAAATGTTAAAATTTTAGATAATTTGAAATCATATTTTTAGCACTTGGCACCATTAAAGCCAAAACCTCGAAATCAACCATCAAATTGAAAAGTACTACTACCGGTAGCACCCATTCTAAAATTGGGGTATGAAAATGACACATTTTTATAAAGTGGCAAAATAACTCATCATTACTGTAAACTAAATGATAAAATCAACTCGTAAATGTTTACTTTTTAAATATTATTATCACTCAAAGCACAAGGTAATACATAATACCATGAAAATATCACAATATACTTTAAAACTTCAGCGTCACTTTTCAATTTTTGTTTACTTTTAATAAAAAATAGCAAATACAAGTTACATTGAATGAAACATAAATTGTTTCTTAAAAATATTGTTATATTGTCCATATTCAAAACATATGAGCTAAGAAATTATATTATTTTATCCATAATCAAAACATATAATTCATAAAACATAAAAAAAGATTCATAACTTCATGTAAGATCATATGTAAGTTCAATGCTCATTTCTAGTTACCATACAAAGATCATATGGATCAAAAATACATAAAATGTTTCATACACTTATTTAGATTGACTCGTGGTTTTTGAAATACCATCAGAGTCTACATTTCCTTCAGATTAATGATTGGATTAAGATTTAGATGATCCATACTCTTCTCTATTGTTGATGAATGCTCCATCTAAGTCTACATGCATGCCCAACATTTCATATGTCAAATTCCTTTTAGATCTACGAGTAGGTTCAATAGACTACCATATTGCATTTATTTCTTATGGAAGCAACCTATTCATAATGTCTATTGTCTTGAAGTGAAGAGTTCCTATCTTTGTCAAATTAAATTCATAAACAAGTATGTCAACATCATCTAATTTTAAGAGGTCAGTGCAATGATGGGTTGTATTTTGACCCTTTCTTTTTGACTTTCTATTGACATGTTTCTCAACCACCATATTTGTCTTGTACACACCATTGAATGGGTGTGTACTTGTTGCATACCAATGCACTTCAATTGCAATAACATCATCATTTTCTTTCTCAATCTTTATAACCTTTACAATCAAGAATGAATAACCATGTGCATATTCAGTCGCTAAAATTGCAATCATGTTACCCTCCTTAATGTATTTTACTGAACCCATGTAAGCGTCTTCCATGGCTTCACGCTGTGCACGTGACCTTCATAGACCAATATACAATTCTCTTTCCTCTTCTTGTGTAAACTCAATATCACCTTGAGATTCTTGTTGAACTTCAACAATGTTTGTTTCTTCAGATTCATTTGGTATATTTTGTGGCCAATCAAATGGAGTCTTCAACATTATATCTTCATTTGTTGAGCTTTAAATTATGTCACTTTGACTATTGATAAAATACTCCCACTAAACAGAATCAACAACATCAAATTACTCATATGTATCCTTAATGGACTTTTTTATTTCTTTCAGGCATTCATGATAATGTACATCTCTATTACACCTCCGTGCATTATGGATTTCAACAAATGATTGTAAAAATAATAATTTTAAAGAAAACATTGGATGATCTGGAATGAACTTCAAAAATGCTAAACCTAATGAAGGCCCCCATTCTGTAGTAGTTGAATATTGTTTTCCCCACATAAGTGTTTTCCCATGATTTTTTTTGAAACAAAATTGATGTTGGAAGCTAATGTCATTAATATGATCAATACATTTTTATTCACAATGAGATCCTTGAATAAATCTTTGCATGTCAACAATTTCTTCTAATATATGAAAAAGCAGGCTCCCGAATGTATTAATGATGGTAGGCTTCCAACATTTTTCATCTTCAATGTGTTGGATTACTGAGAGGGGGGGTGAATTAGTAATAGAGCAATTTAATCCCTTTTCACCATAAAATGCAAGTGTTATATCAATCTAGCATTATCATCCAATAGTTGCAGATTAAATAAACAATGAAAAAATGAGAAATCGCACACATACATTGTACACCAGTGTTTTATGTGGAAACCCAAAGTGGGAGAAAACCAAAGATTTTTTTTTATTATATTTCATTAATAATTACATTCATTGGAAGCACCAAATTCCTTTGCTTTCCAGTTGAAATTGGAAGGAGTCTCCAACCCCTAATTTCTCAAGTTAAAACTTCAGGGAAACTCCAACTCCCCAATTCTCTGGCTACAACTAGAAGGAGGCTACAACCCCTTATGTTCTTTGGCTACAACCGTAAGGTCACTACAACCACATGTTATTAGCCCGTCCAACCCCCCGGACGTATAAGTAGAATGATGGAACCACTGTCACACTATCACTGTGAGATATACTGCTGTAAACTTGTACCAATCAACCTGCACCAAACAACATGTACCGACAACCTGAACCATGAATCAACCATGCATCAACCTACACCTCAACCTGTAATCAACTTGTACCATAAACAAGTGCATCAACCATGCATCAACCTATACCAAACAACCTGTAATCACCCTGTACCATAAACAAGTACATCAACCATGCACCAACCTATACCTTAACCTGTACCATGAACAAGTGCATCAACCATGCACCAAACTTGTACGAATAACCTGTCACAACAACATGTCCAAACAAACTATCACAACAACCTATCTCATCAATATTATCAACCAAATCATATCTACTCACCAAGATCAATTACCAAGACAAGTCTCAAAGATGTTCATTAACCAAGCATAACACAACAACTCATAATCATCACCAAGATCAATATGTGCTTCTAATAATATACCAATACAATTATGCTACCTCATCCATAAACCATGTCTCAACAATAGTACTAACAAGTGCCTCCAACCATGTATTAATTTTGTAACAATCATATATCAACTACTCATCAACTACGACTCATCAAGATGTACCAACATCATCAACTATACACCTAATGTATGTGCCAACTCATCAACTACTTGTCTCAACAATGTACCCAACATGTACCTCTACCAAAATCCCTCATCAATTTCATCATCCAAATCTGATTTGTAACTTTGTAATAGACCTGGTGTATATGATCACATACCTGCAAAGCTTCCTTAACTTTAACAACAAGAGACTAGCATTTTCATCAAACTTTACTTTAGTCTCACATGACTAGTTTTGTATTAGTCAAAAACCCTAACTTGCAATAATCATAACTATGTACCTATAATGAATAACTATATGAGAATATTACACAATGTTATTCAATGTGTTTTATGCAATTCCTCCAGGTTTCACTACCTGGAACCTCTCAGAAAAGGAGTTATAGAAAAAATGGCATACCTTGTTGAATTATGTCTTATTCTAGATATCGAACTTGTAGAGCGTGCCCCACATAGAATATTTGTTTATGGATATGAAAATTGTACACAGAATAATATAGACTTTAATCTAACCAAAACATTTTGTCTTACTCAACTTGGATCTTTTATGAAGAAGTTATGATGTTTTTAACTGAAACACATGTTTTAGACTAGTTTCAGGACTAGCCACAAACCTTATTTTCCACGACGTGTAACTCGAAAAATACAACAACCCACAAGATGATATTTGTACCACAAATAATTGGATATGTTTCCTCAATGGCCTCCCAATCATTCTAGAAAACAAATTTATTGCGAAAATGGTGAGATGACCTATAAATAACATACCTTAGAAAACATCATCAAGAGAATTTATCCTCCCTTGAATTTCGGCCTTCTTTACTTCACCTTCCCTCTGAAATTTGGCTTAGATATCCTTTGGTTACCTCTGTCACTTATAGATATTCAATATTCTAAAGTGTGATTAAAATGAGAGAGCCTTTCCTCTTATTTATAATTTCATGTAGCTTCCTCAATGGGTTACCTTTTGCCCATCTTAACCCATGACTTTCCTTATTTTAGGGTTAACCTAATTCTAACCACTTCTTCACTTAGTAATTTATCCATTAACTTTATTATTTAAATAATTTATTTTGTATCCACTTTGACTTATAGTAAACTCATAACTTCACTTTACCTCAAGGGGTTACCTTCTGACCATCTTAAACCACTTTCCTTATTTTAGGGCTAACCCACTTCTAAATGACTTATGAGGGTTCTCCAACTTCACATGGCCATAACTCTCTAACCGTGAGGAGTTATGTGACATTCCACATACCAATGGAAATGGTGTGAAATGTACTATCCATATATAATAGTATTACCTGCAAACATATCAAAACTCATACCATTATCTATCAAACAAACTTGGGTCCATTACCCAAACATGGGTTCTCCAACTTCACATGGCCATAACTCTCTAACCGTGCGGAGTTATGTGACATTACACATACCACCAGAAATGGAATGACATGTACTACCCATATAGAATAGTATTACCTTAAAATATATTAAAAATCATACCATTATACATCAAGCAAACTTGGGTCCATTACCCAAACCTTTGTGCTACCAGAATTTGCTGCCGAAATTTCTCCAAGGATTGACATCAATCACTAAGGGTTGACATCAATATACAATATCACTCTCCAATGGTTGAAATAAATGACAACCAAAAGTCCATCAACCTAAGACAATTGTTTGACAATGTCCCCCTTTGGCATTGATGGCAACACTTAGTCATGATAAAATTCATGCTTATACTCCTCATCAATGTTTCTATCTCTCCCCCTTTGGCATTGATGGAAACACTTAGTCATGATAACATTCATTCTTATACTCCTCATAAATGTGTCTATCTCTCCCCCTTTGACATCAATGGAAAAGGATATCTCCCTTTGGGGATTCTTCTCCTGACTAAACTCTCTTTGGTTTGCTCCCCCTACCTACATGCCTTTGTGCTCTCTCTCCAAGAATTTATATCATGCATCTGATAAATATCCCCTCATTTGTCATCGATGGAAAAGGTATATTTCCATATAGGGTTGCTACCCCTAACTGAAATGTCCTTGGGGATACTCCCCCTGACTGAACTCTTCCTAAAACTGATCCCCCAACCTGAACTATCCTCTTCATTGTGCTTCCTCGTGTAAATCTAAGACACATAAGATAAGCATTCAAAAATAGTCATTTTGGAGTAGAAATTACTTTGAGTCTCTGAAAATAATACTCAAAGGCTTCCGTTGGAAACGATTTTGTAAAGATTTCTGCCACTTGTTATTTTGTGCCCACATATTAAACTATGATGTTCTTCTCTACAACCTGTTCCCATAGAAAGTGATACTTTATTAGAATGTTCTTCTTCTTGGAGTGCATCACCAAGATCTTTGAGATACTGATGGTACTTGTATTATCAAAATAGATTGGAATGGGCTCATCATACTCAACCTGTATATCTATCAAAGTTTACTTCATCCATAGAACCTAAGTACACCATCCTAAAGCTGCAATATACTTTTCTTCAGCTGTAGATAAAGATATTGATGATTGTTTCTTTCTTATCCAAGATATTAAACACTCACCTAAGTAGAACGTTGTTCCACTAGTGCTCTGTCGATCATCAATGCAACCTGTCAAATCAACATCTATGTAGGAAATAAGTGATAGATCGTTTTCTTTTGGATACCATAATCCAAACTCTTATGCTCTTTTGAGATATCTGAAAATCCTCTTCACTGCTAATACATGTGATTCCTTTGGTGCTGCTTGAAATCGTACCACTTGTCCAACTACCTGCATTACATCTAGTCTGTATGTTGTCACATATATTAAGATATGAGTCATTGACTTGTATTTCCTCTGGTCTATAGACTTTGAATCATCATCTTTTCTCAACTTGCAACTGGTTTGCATAGGAGTGGTAACTAGTTTGCAATATTCCATTCCGAACCTATTTATCATTTCTCTGACATAAAAATTCCTTGGTTTCTTTGACATATCTGAAGACCTAGAAAGAAGGATCTTTCTCCAAGTAATGAAATTTGAAATTCATTTTTCATATCCTTTGCAAATTTCTGGCTTAACGTGTCGTTAGTACTTCCAAAAACAATATCATCAACATAAATTTCAATTAATAAAATACTACCTTGAGTTACCTTGAGTTACCTTGATGTAGAGATTGTTGTTTGTGATTCCTTTCCATAGTTCGTAGAGAGTTTTGGAATTTGTGTTTTTGAGCATTACTCTATTTTGAATGTGAACTGTTGTATGCACTGCATGTGTCCAAAAAATATATGTCAATTTTGAATCCATTAGCATTGTTCGAGCCATTTCCTGTGTAATTATCATCCATTATGATAGTGCTCCTTTGTCTTTGAACCACTTTCTGAACCAATCTATGAATCCATGATTTTGTCCAGTGTCATATATCTGTCCAAACCTGCTAAGTATTCTTACAAATCCATCTCTGGCCATATTGTCTGAGACTCTACTTGTGCAACTGTCCATAATGTTGACTCATTTATCACTATACTATCATGAAGTCTTGATTAATATATAAAATTGTACTTCTGCTAACTAACTACTCTGGATATGTCTTGTCAAACTCTGCAAGCTGCTCGAAGGATGGTTCTTTGGTCTATCACAACTATCACATAGAATCCCCCTGTCTAATATTCATATTACCTGGGAGTCTCTAAGCTGGATGACTCAAAACAATTCCTACTTTGATGTGTATTCATCATCATCTTAATTGGTAGATTCATCATCATCTTCATTGGTAGATTCATAATCTCTCTGAGCTCTGAATTATTTATTTCTTTCTATGGATTCATCTTTCACTATAATGCCTGAAAGTAGAATCTCGTGAACTTGTTCCTTATTTACCTGTCCTTCTTTTCTTTCAGTTATTTTCCAAACCTTTCTGTATATAACATATTTCTTTTTCTCTGTAGATTTTTTTTTCATCTCATTTTATTGCCAATCTTGCGATCTCTGGGACCTAGTATTTTTTCACCTGATCTTCGTGTTTTCTTATCCACACTTTCTTACATCTGATATCAGTGTTCACTTTCATGGAAGTATCGATCATGCTTCTACAATCACTAGCTATGTTTCTATAGTTATGACATTAGTAACATTCAATGTTATGTGGGGCCACATAGGAATTTCTTGCTTGAATGCTTCTTTTATAATCCCTGCAATCTGTAACCTTATGTCCAAAGTTAGTACAATAAAAACAATGACCATAAAATAAATTTGCATACCTAGAAGTGAATGATCTTCTTTGTGGAGTAATCGTTTTGAATTTTTTTCTTGATTAATCATGATCATGATTGAAGCTTCTTTGTGGGTTGAACACGGGTGGTCTTCTTAAATATGTATCTTCAATAGTTTTCTTAGATTCTGGTTAACCATGATTCCTTCCTTTGAGTACTTATGCATAACTCTTTCTATTTTCTTCATTCTTCTTTTCTAGCAACCTAGAGTGCCTCTCTTCATTCTCTATAATTGGTGTGGATGTTTTTGTCTCTTCAACGTTCTTGTTGAGCTTGACAATTTTACTTCTCTATGTGACATCTTCTTCTTCAAGGTTCTCAACCTCTTCTTCTTTCTTCATTATCTGAGACTTCATGACTTCTTCTGTTCTTTTCGCTTTTTCAAGCTGAATTTTTAATGTGATTATTTATTCTTCAAGTCCTTTCTCTTCTTAATCAAACTCTCTCTCAAGATGGTTTAGATTGTTAGTTATTTCCTTAAGATGATTTGTCAATATCTTCTCTCTCATTTCTGCTTCTTCCTTCTATGCTTCTATGTTGGCTTCCAAATATTGCTTTTGATATTCATGATTTTCTTCAATCTTTCTGGCTTCTTCTAGCAGAGTTCTTAAGTTCTCGATGACCTATTGGGATTCTTTAAAAATGTGAACACTTTCCTTTTGTTTCATCAATTCTTTCTTGAGTGACTTGTTTTGTTCTCTTAGTTCATCTAAAGCACTAATCAATTCTGCTTCATAATTGTCTTCCTTTTCAATTAGTTTTTCCATCTCATTTCCTTCATGGCATTCTATTTCAAGATGTCCACATTTTTCACAATTAAAGAAAAACAACATAGCTATGGTGATTATGTACTCTTCATCTTCTAAAAATGTATGACATGGTGAACATAATTCTTATTGATTTGTATCTACATCTTCTTTGACATTTTCTGAATCTGTGATGGTTGAAGAATATATGTCTTGTAACTTATCCCAAAGTTCTTTGGCTGATGAACATCTACCAACCTTTTCTCTTATTGGATTAGGTAATCCTTCCTAGATGAAATCCATTGCTATATTTTTATTCTTCTTCAATTCCTTCTTGGCTACAGTCTTTTCCTTTTTTGAACTATCATATCTTGTAACAACTGATAGCCAAATATAATGTCCTTGTTCTTTTAAAAATACTTTCGTCCTTCTGCTCCACATCTCATACTTAAAACCATTTTGACCATTAAACTTTAGTACTAAATTCTCAGAATAATACATGATCTCCTTCCAATGGTTAAACTGTTTCCTGAAGTAACCGGATTTGATACCCATTGTTGGATTACTAAGAGGGGGGTGAATCAGTAATGGAGCAATTTAATCCTTTTTCACCATAAAATGAAAGTGTTATATCAATGTAGAATTATCATCCAATAGTTTCAGAGTAAATAAATAATGAAAAAATGAGCAATCACACACATACAAAGTACACCAGTCTTTTACGTGGAAACCCAAAGTGAGAGAAAACAAAAAAATGTTTTTTCTTATATGTATTTAAGAATTACATTCATTGGAATCACCAACTTCCTTTGTTTTCCAGCGACAACTAGAAGGAGGCACCAACCCCCTAATTTCTCAGGCTACAACATGAGGGAAGCTCCAACTCCCCAATTCTATGGCTACAACTAGAAGGAGGCTACGACCCCCTATGTTCTTCGGTTACAACCGGAAGGCTGCTACAAAAACATGTCCTTTCCCCATCCAACCACCCTAATGTATAAGTAGAATAATGAAACCACTGTCACACTATCAATGTGATATATATTGATGTAAACCTGTACCAATCAACCTACACCAAACAACCTGTACGAATAACTTGAACCATGCATCAACCTCAACCTCAAACTATAATGAACTTGTACCATAAAAAAGTGCATCAAACATGCACAAACCTCCAAACAACCTGTAATCAACCTGTACCATAAACAATTTCATCAACCATGCACCAAACCTGTATGAATAACCTGTCACAACAACCTATCCAAATAACCTATCACAACAACCTGTCTCATCAATCTTATCAACCAAATTAGATCTACTCACCAATATCAATCACCAAGACAAGTCTCAAATATGTGTATTAACTAAGCATAACACAACAACTCATAATCATCACCAAGATCAATATGTTCTTCTAATAATATACAAATACAAATATGCTACATAATCCATAAACCATCTGTCAACAATACTACTAACAAGTGACTCCAACCATGTACCAAGTATGTACCAATAATGTATCAACTACTCATCAACTATGACTCATCAATATGTACCAACATCATCAACTATACACCTCATGTATGTGAGAACTCATCAACTACTTGTCTCAACCATGTACCCAACATGTACCTCAACCAAATTCCCTCATCAATTTCATCATCCAATCTGATTTTTAACTCTGTAATAGACCTTGTGTATATGATCACATACCTACAAACCTTCCTTAACTTGAACAACAAGAGACTAGAATTTTCATCAAACTTTACTTTAGTCTCACATGACTAGTTTTGGATTAGTCGACAACCCTAACTTTAAATAATCATAACTTTGTACCTGTAATGAATACATATCTAAAAATAGTACAAAATGTTCTTCAATGTGTTTTAGGCAACTCCTCTAGTTTTCACTACTTGGAACTTCTCAGAAAAGGCGTTTTAGCAAAAATGACATACCATGTTGAATTTTGGCTTATTCTAGAGAGTGAAATTGTAGAGTGTGCCCCGCATGGAATAATTGTTTTGTGGATCTAAAAATTTTATAGAGAATACTACAGACTATATTATAACCAACACATTTGGTCTTACTAAATTTGGATCTGTTATGAATAAGTTATGATGCTTTTACCTGAAACACCTATTTTAGACTAGTTTCAGGACTAGCCACAAACCCTATTTTCCACGGTGTGTAAATCCAAAAATAAAATGACCCACAAGCTAATATTTGTACCACAACTACTTGGATATGTGTCCTCAATGGCCTCCCAATTTAAAGATATGAATCATTCTAGAAAAAAACTTATTACGAAAATGGTGAAATGACTTGTAAATAACATACCTTAGAAAGCATCATCAAAAGAATTTATCCTCCCTTGAATTTCAGCCTTCTTTACCTCGCATTCCCTCTAAAATTCATCTTAGATATCCTTTAGTTACCTTATTCACTTATATATATTCAATATTCTCAAGTGTGATTATAATGAGAGAGCCTTTCCTCTTATTTATACTTTCATCTAGCTTCTTCAAGGGGTTACCTTTTGACCATCTTAACCCACTTTCCTTATTTTAGGGTTAACCTACTTCTAACCACTTGTTCACTTAGTAATTTATCCATTAACTTTATTAGTTAAATAATTTATTTTTTATACACTCTGAATTATAGTACACTCATCATTTCACTTTACCTCAAGGGGTTACCTTCTAACCATCTTAAACCACTTTCCTTATTTTAGGGCTAACCCACTTCTAAATTACTTATGAGGATTCTCCAACTTCACATGGCCATAGCTCTCTAACTGTGAGGAGTTATGTGACGTTCCACATACCATCAAAAATGGCATGACATGTAATATTCATATAGAGTATTATTACCTACAAATATATCAAAATGCATACCATTATCCATCAAACAAACTTGGGTCCATTACCCAAACCTAGGTTCTCCAACTTCACATGTCCATAACTCTCTAACCATGAGGGGTTATGTGACGTTCCACATACCACCATAAATGGCATGGAATGTAATACCCATCTAAAATATTATTACCTTCAAATATATTAAAACACATACCATTATACATCGAACAAACTTGTGTCCATTACCCAAACCTTTTTGCTACTGGAATTCGCTACCAGACTTTATACAAGGGTTGGCCTCAACCAGTAGGGGTTGAAGTCAATCTACAATGTCACTCTCCAATGGTTGACATCAATGACAACCAACAATCCATACCAACTGTCCATCAACCTAAGCCAACTGTCTAACACAATGTTACTGAAAAATGACTAAAAAATTGATCAATATGATCATGAGTGTGTCCAACAAGAAGGAAAAATAAAATCACCTTTTGAAATATTCTCATTTCAACAAGCATTCTTAGATATCCAAAAACAATTTGATTTTTATTTTCACAACTAATGTTTTCCAACTGTAGGTAGAGAACTTGAGGAAGATTTCCAGACCAATGAGTGATTACATGATGATTATGGTGATGGTCATATTTGAATATTTATGAATATTTGGAGCTATGAAGTAAACCCTTGGACACATTTTTCCATTGAAAACCATACAACCAACCAAGTGAAATTGAATGAAATTCTCTTCCTGTAAATTTTTGGGTGTATAAAAAAAATGTGGTAGAAGTGTTTTCCTCTGGTCCATGCCATCAATTATCATACCTAAATATTTGTTTAGAGCATCATAACACTTCTTCTGATGTTTGTACAACTTTTTACTTTCACTTGATTGTTGATTCGGGTGTTCTTGAAGTGCTTTGACTATGGAATCTGCACATAACATAAAATGAAAATATTGATCATATATTTTCATAGTTGATAACTATTCAATTTTAAAAAAAAAAATTGTAAATACATACCTCTTTCTTCCCCTTCAGATTTATCTCTTCTTGATTTAAGAGTAGCACATATACTGTGAATCCCCATCCTTGACTTCTTAAGAATACAAAAATTCTTGAATTGTTTCTTCCATATTCTTGTAAAATATGCAAATGTAATAAATTACCATTTTCTTCAACACCTTCAACATATCCTTTGTACAAGTTGTACATGTCTCTCCTTGAGAAATTATCTGGAATATGTATTGTGTCTCTATCTGGCACACACTCTCCATATTTTGGAAAGAAATCATGCATCCATGACAATACAACGTTTGCTAATGGCCCACTCTCTCATCCATGATGTACCTTTGAATAATATGAAGGATATTTTTCCAACCTTTTTTGGATTCTTGATAGATGAAGATTACCAATTGAATGAATTTTTTTGAAATCCTTTATGCAAAGTAAAATATTCCCAATGTGATAATCATATCCCGTATTGGTGGATATCATGCACCCCATAAAACATGATTTTTTCATTCTCTTATTCATTGACAAATATTTCTTCCTTTTATTCAAGGCATACATTATGTCCATTCTTTTCAAACAACTATTTTGACAACATTCACTTGAAATCAATTCACTTATGGAAATTGATTTAGTGAGAAATTAATTCCTAGACCTTGTATAACTAGAATGCTTTAGAT
>JZKD02S1708173.1:70772-94831 GCA_000966675.3 Picea glauca
TATATGCCAATGGGTAAAATTGTCTTTTAATTGCAACAATAAAATCATTCCAAGAGGTTAAAATTTTACCATGCTTCTTCATGTCCTCCCGAGTCTTGGATTCCCACCAAATGAGCATTGCACTATGCAATCTTAAAGAAGCAAGCTGAATCTTAGTTTCATCATCTTGAATTTTTTGTATTCTACAATATACCTCAATCTGACGAATCCAATTATCTAATTTCTCATCATTAACTTCTCCATTGTATATTGGAAATTCGAATTTAATATCAAGCTTTAATGAAGGAATTTGTGAAGGAGTTTTACCATGTCCCTTTGGAAAATTCGGAAGAGGTCTTGAATTGGTAGAAGAAGAAGAAGAAGAAGAAGATGGAGGAGAGGGTGGTGGAGAAGCACCATTCCCTCCATTTCCATTTGGAGTTTTATCACCACTTCCTCCCTTATGCTTTGTAGGGTTGGAGCATTCACCTTGCAACCTTGCATTCCTTTCTATAAAGATATTCATCATCTCTCTCATTTCCATGACATCCTTTCTGAGATCTTCATCCTCTGCAGGAACATGTTCATGACTCTCTTCATGAGCAATACTTGGTGAATGCCTCCTTGAAACGTGCGGTGATGGTATATGCTTCCTCCTTGAAGGATGAGAACTTGGCTCTACAAGTTGACCTTCTCCTCTTGTGAGTTTCAACCTTGTGAGCATTAGAAAACAAAACCCTTGCAAATAATCAAGTCTTCAAAAACCTATGCTCTGATACCAACTTGATCTAAAAATGAAGAAGACCTGTATTCTTGAAAATATTTGCAAGTAAAATTTATGTGTTAAAATGCAAATGGATCATCTTTGCAACACAAATTTTAATAGGATTTACTCATTCAAGATGCATATAAACAACAGCATAATCAATTAACAGAAAACACATAACACAACAATTGATAAAGGAGTTCACCCCTCTCTTGGGCTACATCTCCGGGTCAAGCTTCCAATGGATCATTTGTATTATTTTCTCAAAGTGCTAAAAAATGTGCTTTACAATGCTCAAAATTCCAAATAGACTGCTCCAATGGCTTCAAAATGTCCAAAAACCCCTAGTTGAGCTTTTTCGGCACCTTGTTTGGCCAAAACATGAAGAAGATAGCTTCCTGGAAGTCCCCCCTTCAAGCTTGTTGTCTCTGCATCTACAAAACGCACCCTTGTTGGCTCATGCTAGCCCACACGCATATTTAAGTGTAAAAACCTAGCACCAGATGCAACCGCGCAAACCGTGCAAACTGTAGGATAGTTACGAGTGCACCTAGCCCCTAACCGTCAAGGGCCAGGTCATATGACCCATGCGTCCACACGCTAGCATTAACATAGGCTCCCGTTACATAAGCCAATGGTCAAAGGCAAAATGGCGGGTCATTGATATAACCGTTGGAACAAACACAACCATGCACGCGCGCCCATATGATATAGTTGTGGGTTATATGTAACATATCGTGCGACCAAGGGCTAGGGCTAAGCCCCAGCCTAGTCGCGCCCCAAACCACATCCATATAAAAACATATATATAACAAGGAACAACTGGTGGTGTGCCGGTTGGCGGCTCTTTGCCAAGTCTTTGCCCCTACCCGGAGGTCGCGGGGTTGACTCCGGCCAACGACATAAGTTTTAAACCAATAAATGGATGACACGTGGTGGCCATTGACTGGGCCACGTGTCATCATTCCATTCACTGCCAAACATGCCAAGTCACCTACCAACTGTCTGAATGCCTATCTACCACGTGTCGTACGACCTACCACATCAGCATCCGTATGGACTGTACAGTCAGCAACCCTTTTTTTTTGCCTGTTTGTAAATTTGAACAGAACGCGATATCTCTTGCTCCCGACATCCGTTTGAATCCAAACAAGTTACGTTGGGTTTGTAACAATGAAGCCTACACTCTCATTTGATTTGAAGTGATTCCTAGCAATTTGAAGTTTTGAGCAAAATTTGATCCCCTGATCAATGGCTGCCAAAAAATATGTTGCAGATCCATGTGAAAAATATACCAAACAAGTGTCTGTGGCCATGAAATAGGAAAATACAAATGTGGTTACATGCAAATAGCTGTCATAGTCATGAACAAGGCCTAGTAGAAACAGTCTCAAAACCAATCTGAAGATATATGTATACCATGGAGTACAATCTGATCTCCCATGATCACTGAAGTCGTATAGGTACTAGTCCAATGAAAAGGAAACAACAACTTAGGAAATTTGTGGCCACATAGTGATGTCTTCAAGTCTTCTACACAATCTGCCAAAGGTGTAAGTCTACATCATGTGAATAAAGGAATTGACGTCGAACAAAATGAGACATCATTTGATTACTGGTCATTGATGTATATCGTTAACAAACATGAGATAGCCTACCGATAATGAAAGTAGGTATCAAGGCACTGAGTACATTCTTACAAGTGTGATAGAGGATTCAGTGTCGAACACCTCAAGAATCCATCGATCATGAGACATTGATGTATTCCCAACTATCAATGGTGAGAGAGCCTGCCACTAATGACTTCAAGCCTCAAGGTACTCATAAGACTCTAGGCTTCGTTTCCAGATAATGGGATGATGTCGATGGAAAGAGACTCGTTGAAAGGAGAGCATTAAGGAATCTCTCATCAATCAACACGAGGTACAAAGTAAGAGCTTCATGATTTGGTGAAAATCAGATGAAGAACATGTTCACAAACCAATGACCCTGTGCATCTTTCATCTGTACCAAGTGCAAGTGGTACATGAAAAAGACCCTCTGAATAACAGCCAATGATGAAAACTGCTGAAAAAGGTGAGGAAACCACCAATAAGGCTAATTCCATCAAGACACTACACGAATCCCAATGTGTGAATAGATGTATTGTCGTCGAACACAAGGGAAACCACCCAGTCAACGACCAATGGTGAAATGTCAACTACTGGGTTAAAGGTTACCTACCAATGATGAAAGTAGGGCCAAGGTCCATGATAGGAATACAGTATCATGTGATTCTGAAACAAACTGAGGGTATGGCCGACATGCAAAGTCAAGAGTTTTGAGGACTGGTCGACACATGTTGATAAAATTCCTTTGAGCAAGAGCATGAGACATACAGAAGACTCTGACAACGTAGAACCAATGGTGAAACTATGATATGCAAGAGGTATCAATGAAATTATCAGTAGGGACTGGAAGAGTAACCAGTCGATAGAGAAGACTCTGTGACAAGATCAGCTTCCTAAGGCCATGATAAACCCAAAATTATGATGAGTGCACTCAAATAACTTTTTTCTCTGTTCAAAGGCGACATGACTGCTGTCGATAGAAGATAATACTCCCTTCCCACCTGTCTTTTTTTGTTTTTTCGTAAAAAACAAATTCTATGATATAGAGGAGGAAATGAGTGTCACAAGTAAGCAAGACTAGTTCCAGCAGTGGAACATACCTATGCTCAAGGCAGGGAAGTGCATGCAGAATATGCACACTTGGGGAATGTTCCCCCCTAGGTATAGGGTGTCAAATTTCGAAGGATATAAACAAGGCTCTGCTTGGTTGAGGATGAAAAACTACTGAGGCAAACAATTTATAACACAAAGAAAGACGAACTATAGGCTCAATACTGCAAGCAGGGGCATGGGATACAATCACAACTTAACACCAAAAAATGTCCTTTTTTATGTCTTTTAGTCTACTTGGTGTGAAAAAGGGATAAACTTGTGCCAAGTAGACGTCTTTTCAAAACCAATTTACGAGTGTGAAAATTACAAGTTCACTCGACGATCTTTTCACTTTTTGGTAACAAGTCAAAAAAGATATTAACTAAGACTCATGACCTTTCAAATCCAATTTAACAAGTGTGAAAGGGACAAATCACTCGGCAATATTTTATCTTTTTAGACGAGTCAGAAAAGAGATTAACTGAGACTTGTTTGGGAGATTCTAGGCGGCAAGTCACGTGGGAGGCCAAGGCTCCTGTGCAGACCTTCTGTGGAATGTCAATATCTTACGAAGAACCAAGACAAGCTTGGGAAGATGCAAACCTCTCCAAATTGAGGAGGACAAAGTGCTAACAGAGGTTAACGTATCCATGATATATCAGATAATGCCTCTTCCTGGAAAAGACATAGGCATAAGCATTGGGTACCCCACAAGACCATCCTAATCAAAGGGAACCTTGTCAAGAGTTGGAGGGAGAGAACTCGAGAAGAGTAAAAATCTCTCTTGTTTAGAAGGTGAAGTACTAGAAATTCTAAGGAAATGGCATAGAAGGTATAGAACCAGAACCAGAAGAGTGGGATCGACCAAAAATTGCATTGGCATGACCGCTTCCTTAGACTTGTCACTCTCCAAGACAAGAGTGGGGTTGATCGAAGATTGCATCGATACGACCACTTCCTCAACCATTGGTTGAATAGGATGCGAGACAATAAGGTCAAGAGGTGAGTCAACCCCAAAAATAGGAGTGTTGTAGGTCGAAGATTGTATCAACATGACCATTGGTTGAACAAGATGCGTGACAACAAGGTAAAGAGACACATCACCCCCTAACATAGGAGAGGTGTCAGTAGAAGATTGCATCGACACGACCAGTGGTTGAACGGGATGCGAGACAACAAGTTCAAAGGATGCATCAACCCCTAAAGGAAAAGGGTGTTGGCCGAAGATTGCATCAGCATGACTGTTGTATCAAACAAGGAAGGAACAGAGTTTGGGGAAACCATAGATGACTCGGAACTTGAAGGGCCCTCAAGTGAGAACCAGGCTTCCGGTATCCCGATAGTAGCGGGACACAAACGAGTAAGGTGATTTCCTTTGCAATTCCTACAAAGGAATCTATTCTTACGTCTAAAATGTCTAGGCTTCTCAATTGTATGAATTTCCCCATCATAACTTGCAGTGGCTGGTGACATGCTCCCAGCATGACTTGCAGAGGCTAGTAGAAAATATCCAACATGACTCGCAAAGGTTGGCGATGGATCCCCAACATGACTAGCAGAGGTTGGTGATGTAATTCCAGTATGACACGCAGTGACTGGACTTGTGCCCCCAACATGACTTGCAGTGGCTGGTTGCAGGTCTTCAACATGACTTGCAGAGGTTGTTGACCAATCTCCAACATGACTAGCAAAGGTTGGCAATGCAGTTACACTATAACTAGCAGTGACTAGACTAGTGGCGGTGGTTGATTGCAGTATTTGAGACTAAAGTCCAAGGAAAGATTGGTTTTGAGAAATTGAAAGCCAGGAAGGATCCTGGTTTACTCCATATCCCTGTCTGATAGGATAGTATCCTCCTCCATACTGATTCATAAAGGGTTGTAAGGGTATTGACATTGAGGAAGCCACTTGCGAAGATAAAGCGACATGGCAAGGGTTACTCATGTGAGGATATATGTTTCCCCTAGATGAGGAAATTCGTGAGGGGGATTTCCCTTACTAAAAAAATAACTCCCCCTTGATGAAACACTAGAGGACAGAAGAAGGTCCACCATGGAAAAAGTGTTCATAGGAACTGACATAGCGAAAGAAGGATGAGTGGACAGAGTGTAATAAGTAGAATGATTGCCTATTTGGGCACTTACTTCTCGCATAATGGATTCGTATGAAGGAAGATTCCAACCTTCTACCATAAGAGGTGTTTGAAGGATATGGCTCCCACCAAATGGAGAGGGAGAATAAGGAGGCATCATGCTCCTAGACCCAAAAATTGTATTCACATAAGGAGGTGAGACATAGGATGGCAAGTGAGAAGACATATCAATAGGAGAGTGATTAGAGACCCAAGGTGCGGACTGAGTGTCATATTTCTATATACCATTATAAAAAGAAAATGAATTTGTCCCCATGAAATGAGTAGGCATCATGGGGTAGGTAGCGATGAACGAGGGAGCCAAAGGGACTCCACTATCCATGATAATGAGAACTTAGTATAGACTCTTAAGGCCAACTAGTAATCAAAGAGCGCACCAAAAGTCAAACGACCAATATACATGAAAATGGGGTAAAGTGGTTGTGTGGCCTCCCTCCCTAAGGAAGGTATGTCTCGCCCAAGAGGGGCCTGAGACTCCCTACTAAATATTAGAGGTAACACAATTAGTTATAAGGGCCCGCATGGGCTTAACAACCAGTTAGTCAGATCCCCCCGGAGAGATAATCCTCCATAAAGGTTGTGTGTTGTCTGACCCTTATTTGACCTAGGGTACCTGCAAAATAACCCCTGCAAGTAACCTATGAGACACCTAAGTCAAGAAACTAATAAACCATTGTATAACCGATGCACAAGTGAGCAGTCATAAGTCTGGATCACCATATGGGCAGGGAAGCAAATCCTGAAATCTTGAAAGCACCGCCTCTCACGGAGGTATGGACACTAGCAAGATCCCCAAATAAGAATAAATCCATAGAAATATCGTTGATGCTAGGAAGGTATCGTGGGGATATCCCTTCAACTGAATTCACATGACCTTGTTATTATCTCTAGTGTGAGCGGAGCCTCTTGATCTTACCAATTATACAATGGATTTCTCCACTCCCTGACCCAGACACATATGTTGATTTAATTTCCTTGGAGAATTTTAATCACAAAGTCCTATTCCAAGGCACTAAATCCTAGGCTAGTTTGTGCACCTTAGAAAATAAAATCGTTACTAATAAATTTTAAATTATAGCATTTATTTTATGGTCATGATTACTCAAAAAGGTATATGGTGATGAAACCAATGGTGTTATGACTCTGCAAGAAAAGTAAATATGAAAGTAATGGAAATTCCTAACTTTAACTTTTGATGAATGATATGCTCCTAAAAATGATGCAATTTTCAAATTCAAATCTGTGATTAAGAAGTAAAGATGCAATCTTTCACTATATGAACTAAGCTAATGATAAAAACTCAAAGACAAAAAATGGCAAGCAATGCAAAATGCCAATTTATTTATTTTTTTTCAATATATCGACACTGAAAATGCATGGACTGAAAAGCAACTTGATATATATTCCTACTGTGTATAGAAAAGAGATAACTCAAGAAGGATATCAAGCAACAAAACACCCATCCCAATGTACAAGGACAATAAAAATGAAAATATGAAGAGAAAAACTTTGCCCAAAAATTCAACCAAAAAAGGGGTTCTTGTCATCCCAAAAGCACTCGATAGGTACTACAAAGACCTAATAAGGCTCAACAAGCATCAAATCCCACCCAACAAACACCACACCAAGAAAAAAACCAAGGAAAAAAGGTGTACGCAACTGTTTGGGCAAACAATGCGTATATACACAAATTGCAGTGAGACAGACCACGTATGTACACAACTGTCAAGCAAAAAAGGTGCGTACATGCTTTGAAACAAGGCCAGGCAAGGGAGAAAGGATAAAAACTTAGACCCAAAGTGAATAGGATATGTGAAGTAATGACACGACAAGACTACAATACAAATGAGAGCAATCTAAAGAGAAAAGTACTTCAAACCCTAAGAAAGAAGATTCATCCCTTGTATGGTTGCTAATTCTGTTACAAGGAAAATCTCTCTATGGCTAGGTTGAACCACAAGAGACAAGAGTGATTGTAGAAATAAACTCAATTCCAACATATGCTATATAAACTAATGTGCAAAGGAGGTAAGAAAGAGGCCTACCTCGTCCAAACGTTTGATAATGTCCACTGTTGAGCACTTCAACCCAAAGATTTATACCTGCAACAAGTTCTCAAGAAACAAGCAGAGAAAGCATATAGTGATAATATAAAAGGTTATCACATTAGATAGAATAATCCATTAATATACAAAACAAACATGCCCATGGATCATAATACATATATTTGCAAGATATCAATTGGACAGGAAAGGAGTATTTCTATTAATAAATGATCATCAAAAGTGAAAACATTATAGACTTTCATGTCGGCACGGTTCAAAACCAAGAAACCGAGTTCCTTCCAATTGGGCATCCACCACTTCAATCCTCCACTAAAGGAAAGCTCATATAAGGGAGACAAATAGGTTAGCCATCAATAAGGGAAGAGCTTGGGGGGCTGATAACTATGTTCAGACTTAAAGGACAAAGGAATGCAGACTCAATAATGAAGTAATAATTTCTCCAGAGTAACTTTGCTCTCAAAGTTGAATTCTCTCTCTCTTCCATAGCTCAAAATTGGCTTCTTTATATCCTTCAAAATGCAACTGAAGGGTCGATTTAGAACGTTTCCAGTATATGGAAGGTCAAGGATCAGATATCACATGTCGTGACATGGAAACCCAACATTTAATTTTGATTTCTGGCACAAATCTCGATGTACACGGGCTGTAGTGGAACAACCAGTGTATATTTTGATACCCTTGATAGGTTTCAAACTTGTTATCATACTCATTGTGATTCGTCCGACTGTCAACTGTAACCACCTGGTGACTAACTGTGAGCTAGAAACTTAGTTTCCCATATTCTAGGGACTTACACGAGTGACTGTGGGGTTATACCACTGTACCTGGTGCAGACATTGGATCACGCTTCATAGAGTATACTTGGAGGGTGGTTCCATGTTCAAGTTTCACTTACACCGGTTAGTTTCTCTAGTGTCAATTGGCATAACTATCCTTCCTACTAGATAGTCATTTACTTGATTTTTCCTTTAGGAATTTTTAATGTGTTCTCTGTGCTCCCTATTTTTCCATAGTGAGTTAGTCAGTAATTGTTTTGGTTCTCTAACTTAAGGTGGTAGACCACCCACTCTGTCAAGCGTGAGGAAATTTTGGTCTTCCGCTTAGAAACGTGGACCTACCTCTATATAGGCATTGTTTTTATACCACTGGTTCGCCAAAGTGAGTGTGTGAGACTTTTATGGACTTGAAATATCCCGCAAGGGGAGAACCTGTGCATAAGATATTCATTGAAAAAGTTACTGACAATACCAACAAAGGAACCCCTTTGCAAGGGGATTCTTGTTCTTTTCCTTTCTTTGGAAATGTTGGTGTCCCTTTGATGGCCATTTTGTACATTCTTGGGTTGAATGTGGGACTACCAGTTCGGTTGGGTACCATTCCAAATGTCCTGAATTCTCTTGATGCTTCTCAGTTAAGCACCTTATGTCATGGGTACCATGTTGATGTTCCTTCATCAACAAAGTCTTCTCCTCCTTCTCTCGTCTCTGGTGAAAGTACAGTTACTAGTAGCTGGAAGTCTAAATGAAATAAAAAGAGGAAGAATAGGAAAGAACCCAGCCTCTGCAAGACATGTTGGGGGAAAAAGTCCAGTCACTTCTATTCCTATTGGCGATAGGTCTATAGCCTCTGCGAGTCATGTTATCGACCCATCACCAACCTCTACAAGTCATGTTGGAGATGTGCAACTAGCCACTGTTAGTCATATTGGGGGAATTGATTCGGTTGAGAAACCTAGATGGATAGGACGTAAGCCTAAGTTCCCTTGTAATATTTGCAAGGGACATCACCTTACTCATTTATGCCCTAGAATTCTAGAAGTACAAACATTGGGCTACCTATCTACAAGCTTTTCTGATTTTGACTCTTCTGAGGTTTCCTCATAGTATATTCAGCCTTCGGTTGATGAAGTGGTCATGCTGATGCAATCTTCGACTGATCCCACTCCTCTTTTGGGTGGTGATGTGCCTATACACCATGTTTTCTCTTATCCTATTCAGCTAGTGGTTGAGAAAGTGTTCACGACGATGCAGTCTTCGACTGATCCCACTCTTCTCTTGGAGAGTGTTGAGTCTACCAAAATGGTCATGTTGTTGCAATCTTGAGTTGATCCCACTCTTCTCTTGGAGAGTGATGTGTCTACCAACTATGTTTTTAGAATTTCCAGTTCAATAATTTCATAACAAGGGGGCATTCCACTCACTTCAAGCACACCCCCTCCATGCCCTAGGATGATTTACTTTGATTGTAATGACCTTGTTGAGCCTCGTCTTCTTTCTTTTGCACCCTTTCAAATAAGGGTTGAAGTTAATTCAACAAACACTTATCAATGTATTGTGGATGAAGGAGCCTCCGCAAGTATTTTATCCTCTTCGGTTTGGTAATCTTTCGTATCTCCCAAGCTTGTGTCTGCTTCACATGAGCTATTGTCTTTTGATAGACATCCTAGTGAATATTTGGGGATTCCTCCTTAGTTTCCTATATCATTAGGTGGGAAGACCGTCCTTGTTGATGTTATAGTGGTGCAAGGCCCATTATATTTCAATATGCTTCTCGGACATGATTATGTATATGTTATGAACGTTGTGGTTTCTATGTTTTTCTGAGTGATGCAATTTCCTCCTAATGGAAGCATTGTCACTATTAACCAGCTGGAATCTGATAATCACCATCCTAATTAGACGTTATTTCAAGCTACCCCTTTATATGTACCTAGTGTTTGTGTAGACTCTATCCCACCACGGGTTAATTATGTGGCATCTTATTCTTGATGTTCAATTGCTTCTGAGAAGGAACATGTGAAATCATGTTTGCCTTCTCAAGACTTGGTCTCAACAATTGATCCTTTGGTTTATCCAATGGGGGCATGGGAGCCCTTGCTTCCCCCTCTTGGTACAAGTGATATCTTCGGGATTACATGAGAAAAGTAGCCCCATTGAGTCTTCTTTAAGCCTTTTTCAGACTCCCTAAACATGAAAATATTGTCGAGCGATATTGTTTCCCTTCATGCTCGCCAAACTAAAATTTGAAGGCACATCTGTTCGGCGGTAGTTTACCCCTTTTTCGGTCCAGATGGTCAATTTAATGAATAAAGGTATGCTCTAGGAAGTTCGGTTCGCTAGAAGAGTATTATTAGGTGTAAGTTTAACCCTTTTTCGGGCCTAAGGGACTAAATATTTTAAAAAGGAACATTCTCCTTGATTTTGGTCTATCACCTTTTTCAGGCCTTGGAGATTACTTACGAAAAAGGAGCCCCCACGGAGTCCATAGTTAAGATATTTTCAAACTCCATAAAATTGAAAAGATCATTGAGTGACCTTGTTCCTTCACACTTGTTAAATTAGTTTAGAAGAACATATACTGGCATAAGTTTACCCCTTTTTCCGGCTTGTAGATTATAGAAGAAAAATGTATGCCTCAGGAGATTTGTCTTGTCAGGTGAGTTCTCCTCAATAACATTTATACTTTTTCGGGCTAGGGAGACTAAACTTAGGAAAAGGCTATGAGTCCATAGTTAAGCTCTATTCAAACTCCTTAAAATTGAAAATATTGTCGAGTGATATTGTATTTTTCACACTCCTTAAAATGGTTTTGAATAGACGCCTTTTTGGTTCAAGTTTACCCATTTTTCGAACCAACTAGAGTATCTCCAAAAAAAGGTACTCCCTGAGGTCTTATTTTACGTTTTTTCAGACTCTCTAAATGTGAAAAAACTACCGATATTACCTTCTCTAGGATCGTGAAAATTACATTGAAGAAGGTCACGTCATGTCTTTCTTAATCGCATTTGCATCTCTACATATTTGGCCTAATGTCGACTCGATGTTGCTCTCAACTGAACCTTTTAAGAATGCCTTATACGCAATCCTTGTAGCACTTTGCCTCTACGACCTGACACCTTGACCCATGGAGGAGTTTTCCCCAAGTGTTCTTTTCTTACACATGTCTCCTTGCTCTAAGAATTAATTTGTTCCTTGCGCTTGGAACTAGTATTCTCTCTTGCGACAATCATTCCTCCTTTGTAACGTAGCATTCTTTTATTCTTTTTCAAGCTCCTTAAAAAATTGAAAAAGACAAAAAAATCAAATATCCCCAAAAGAGGGGAGGGGAAATATGTATTCATTTTTTGATAGCACAAAGAGGCGCCCTTCGACAAAGCACATCCTTTTGTTTGTTTTCCAAGCATTGGGATCTAGTATGAACTTAGGAAGTTGTTCTCGCTACATAGAGTTGTTTCCTCCTCCATTTCGTTACTCTTCCAAACACATGGAGAGATTGCGTTGCCTCCTGCATCATGAACTTATGTCAATGTCATGTTGCTTGAGTCTGATCATGTTTTATTCTTTTCTCCAGGGGAATTTTCACCCAACCTATGTCAAAATTTCTACATTTTTTCTCTTGACCTTATGAGTCGGTCATCCCGAGAGCCCAGTCAAGTCCTGATTCAAAATCAACAAAGTTATCTTCTTGATCATCGAGATCCTCATGTCAATTCCTGGTGAGTTGTTAAAGACCTCAGGGTAGTGAGTTATGCACTCCCATTATACTCCTACCTGACTTTTGAAGATCTTGAACTTGTTGCTCGAGCTATGGAGACCTCATCTCCAGCCATCAAGCATCACTAGCTTCTTGAAGATGAATATTATATGTGTATATCTTTGATTTTGAGATGTAGATATGTTGTATATTTATCACGGCTACACTTTATATAGTTATATGACATGGATATGTAATGTATTTGATTGGAAACCATGATTTATTTCATCCCGAGCATGGGTATGCCCGCCTTGGAGAGACAATTGTTATTTTGGAGATGGCACCTCCTGAACTCTGGTCTCGGGCTCACTCAATTTTGTACATTGGTGAAGATATTGTAATTTATTTCATCCATCAGTTTCTCTTCTGATCTCACACATTAGGGGGCATCTATTATAACACTAAATTTCTCTACAAATGCATACATGGCCTTGGCCCTCTTACTTGCATTTTTTGCCAAAGCACTGTTGAGTAGCTCTTCTTAGAAAACTATTTTTTAGAATATGTACATGCCTTGAACCATTACTACCCACGTAAATACACTTTTTGCACCACTAAATATATCGTACATACGCATGCTAAACCATTATAGTCGCGTATGCTTGCAAAAGTTGCAACAACTAAAAAGTTGCAAGGAATTCGTTGAAATTTATGGGCTATTGGTAGTTTCCCAACTAATCCACCTACTATATTCCATCACCCAACCGAATAACCATCCTCTTGTCATATAAAAGGAGGTGTTGGGGTCTCATTTCAAATCTAAGCATAAGAACAATGAAACTCTGCCCAATTTCACTTCCCCTGCTTGCCCAAGGTCTTGTTGCCTTCTGTGAGAAATTGCATCAACATTCCCTCATTAGCCCTTTCTTCCTCTATTTAACCCATTCACTTCCCTAGAATATATAAGAAGGTTGAGAGAATAAGTTCACACAAGGTGCACTTGGAGCTTGGTGAAGAGGAACCTGGACCAATTTCTTGGAACGATGGTCAACTTATATTGTAAAGG
Organism: Picea glauca; assembly: GCA_000966675.3. NCBI lineage: Eukaryota > Viridiplantae > Streptophyta > Pinopsida > Pinales > Pinaceae > Picea > Picea glauca. The sequence continues at coordinate 83,977 of JZKD02S1708173.1, forward strand.
TATAATCTTCGTGTTATGAATAAAAGAATTACATTTTCATATCCCAAATGATGGTGTCTTGAATACTTTTATTGATTTATGCTTGACATTCTAACATCTAACCCTAACTTATATATGGAATAACATGATTTTAGTTCTTTGTTTGTCAATCTTTGGATGCAGGTCAGCCCTAGGAGGAGGTGTACAGTCAGTGGAACTTACAAGCACGAGGAGGTCATCACCAGACGTGGGATTAGAGGTATAGTTACCTGATATCTTCTCTTTTCTTTATTTATATTATTTTTGGTATGTTTGGGGTAGTATTGAGAATTAATTATATTTTAGACAGTTATTCGCTTGGCCTACATTCTGAACCCTGGTGTAGTTAAAGGGGGGTTTTCCCACTAGCACTACCATTTTCTTGGCTACTGCGAATAGTCTTGGGAATTCCTTTTTATATATAATAAAATAAATACAGACGATGAATTCATCGCAAATGAGTGCATAGGATTTTTTGTACATGTTCTCCCTTAGTATGTTGACTTAAACATGAACAGGGAGCTCTGCAACATTCCAACTTATATTCATGTCGACGAAGACATTTATCGCACATATAACATCGAGTAGGTACGAGGCCATGTGGAAAGAGGGTGCTTCCTCTTATTTCAATGTCTGATCCTGCTGTACACATATGCTCAATTGCTCGGAAATTATTGCTCCCTAGTTGAAGCTACATCCATAGATCACCACTATGTATGCCAAGGGCATCCATGTTTCCAAAAAATTAGAGAAGTACCTCTCTCCATGCAGTCGGAAGATGAGAGCCATAGCGTAGATGTATGGCTCCCTCAAGTTAACTATCCCATACCAGCCATTGCTCCTGTTTTTAAACTTCTTTTCCTCCTTCCACCATGAGGCCATCAATCGGCTGGTGTCATGGAATTCGTAGAACATCACCATGAAGTATGTGTTTACCCGCTCCTCTGGGTCTCTGAGTTTGTAGTACTTCTGGACTTATGTCGAGAGGAAAAATTTGACGAACCCACCATTCTCATCGTTCATCAAGAATTTATGCATGTCTGTATGGTCGATTAGCCACTTCAAAACCTCTATGCATGGAAAAACTAGAGTTTTGCGGGCTACCATGTGTAAGTGTGACCGTCGAATATTTGGAAACAACTATTCGTCAAGTGCGCTTACATATGGGTCATTGTGTGGGATACATTCTGGGTAATCCTCCTAGATTATTATGTTGAATAGGTCGCCCCACTATGGGAGAATTAATTTGGATCCAGTGTTTTCTTCTGTATCGCCGAAGACCAGAGGTTGAACAAAATATTTCTTCGTTGGGGTTTTTACGACCGGATCTTCCTTGGGAGCATACTCCAACTGCCTCATAGTACCAGGAGAAGAACCTTCACCTGTTTCTTATTCCTTTAGCTTAGGTGCTCTCGGTGAGAGTCTGGTAATTGGATTTCTTGGAGTCATTTTCCCTGCAACTAGAACATAGTTAGAGACTGTGCAAGAAATCATATGCATATATAACAAATCACGACAACTGAATTGACAAACTTGAACACATACCTTTGTTGCTTGTTTAACCTGGTTTTGATAATCTGAGAATTAACACAGTCTCGAGATGCTTACTTTGATTCTTCAGATGCTCTGGAATTCGAAATTGTGTACAGAATGAAATTGTTCAAAGCCATTCTAGAGATTTAAACAAAGATTAACTTACGTTGTCGCATCAACCATTCAATTTGGGTTATGAGTGTATTTATATAAAATATTCTGGCAGACATTCAAATACCTTTAAAATTAAATTCGATCATAGGTTGACGGTGCAGGCGCGGGTTGTAATGTGGACTATCATTTATTTAAAATTGTTGTTGTTCAATCGGATCATGGGGTAGCAACATATGTGGGATGAAGCATTAACTAGTCTATTAAATGCCAGAATCTAATCGTATCTTGGACCGAAAACATCCCATCATTTCTCTAGTCTATCTGGTGAGTCGGGGGTCAAGGTTTCACTTTGAAAACTTTTCGTTGATATCTCCTTGCAAAAGCTACGACGCCGAATGATCTTACCATACAGATATGAAGTGGAAAGACTGACTTGTAGGTGTGACTATGACACAAGAAACCTTAAGATGAGTCGAGACGAAACTAGGTCGTACAACACCCTTATGTGATGAAGACACGTGGCACTTGAGACCGGCATCTTTGTTTACCTGTGTTATTCAAAATTAGGACTTTTTTTTAAGAGAAGCATTCTAAAACCTGATCCTATCTTTCCAACACCGAAAAGTATCAAGGATTGACGATCAACGATAAACCTACCCAAGTGCCCCTGGATTGATTCTATCAAAAAATTCTCGATGCCAAAAGTGTATCGGTGGTCGACGATCGACGATATGTTTAACGCAGAAAAAATCAATTGTTTCAACCTTTTTAGATTTCCCCAACCCCGAGAAACAACATCGGTCATCAGCTATCGATGGTTTTTAATGGATTTTGGCAATGTCTATCCCTCCCGTACTTTGATGACGTCGATGGGGATCGGCTATCTCTTGAATCTTTGTGGTGAATAACTCACGCAAACCAAATATGCGTTCTACTGATGCCGATGGTGCATCGACGATCGACGATTAGTGTGAATGTGTGGCCATTTTACCTGCTTGAATTTTTTCGACGCCGAACACAAGAACGTTAGTCGCAATGTTAGCTGCAGATTTTTAGTTAGAATGCCAAGTTCTTTTAGACACAAGGTTTCATTTAACAAGTTCAAACAAATCCGACTTGATTGATAAGATTCATGAGAACAAACCAAAAAAATAAACCATTCCCCATAGTGAACTCAATTCAGACAGCAAAAGAAAACAAGTGGTACCCAAAAAGTGAAAGAATTTCATAAGGCTTTTACGGTGTGTTGAGCGCTCAACAAATGACAATTTATTGGGCGAAATCAAAATATTTGTTCCTTCCCCAGGCTTAGTTGATGCAGAAGCTGGTTAAGAACCTAACTGGTTTTTCTTTTATCAGAGTCTCTCCTATCCTTGCGTTTACAATTCCTCGGGTTCATGAATCTGGGCCCGGCTATGGAGTTTCAACCTTTATCTTTCCTTCGTTCCTCTTGACCATGACCCACGCCCCCTTTTGACAATATCTGAGTGAAGCATCCATTGGCACTAGGCATTTTAGTTGTCATCATTCACTTGCTCTGGTGTTGCTCTGCTGCCAGTGAGCGTCCATAGCCTTGGTGGATTCACTCCAACATCACAAGCCTTGCTCCACTGCCAGCAAGTGTCCATAGCCCCGACGGATTTATATGCATGCTCTCTCCTAATTTTCACTCATTTGATATAATTGATTTATTTTTGGCAGATATGCCCTGAGCGAATCGGAGAGGAGGACATCTGTTATCTGCAAGAAGAGATGGTTAAGGTGAAATTGTTCCTAGCTCTGTCTAGAGGTACATGTGGTACTTTCCAACTTTCCATATTTCCCTTTAGGTTTTAACAAACCACCAAGAGAACACTTCATCACTTGCCAAGTTCATTTATTTGCAAAGGTTAGATACATTTTTTATTTTTTTTTAATTTTATTTTTAGAAAAATGTAATTTGTCCAACGTTTCTTGTGTTGTACACAAGCGTGAGTGAGGAATAGAGTTTTCTACACTGTATTGATTAAGGTCAACCACTGCCTTGTGTAAAACAACTTTATAGCACAAAAATACCACATAAAATAAAACAAAAATAAAAGCCTCTACAATCAGTCTACCTTGCGCCTGCACATTTATCCTAATCATAAAAAAATCATGAAAACACACACACACACACTTTTTTTTTTAACAGAAATATTTTTCCAGGGCTTGGCCATTCGCCGGGAGGGCGTTGGGTTCCCCCCTCATATTTTGTAACTGATACATTCCTTTTCCAAGTTTCTCGGCTACCTAGAAAGTTCTGAGCCACAAATTTTGAAACTTCGAATGTTTTCCCTTTGGTTCATTTTCTTTGTCCCATTTCAGGACTAAGTCTCCTACTTCAAAATTCTTCTCTTTCACCTTATGCTTATTAAACCATCATTTAACTATTTGTTGATGAGTGATGAAATTTGGATTTGATTTCTCCCTTTCTTCTTCCATCGTGAGGAGGGTATCGATTCTCAGTTGAATAACTAATGAGGGTTGTCCCCTAGATCCCCGAGCAAACTGAAGAGATGGAAGATATATCTCATTCGGGAGAATGGATTCTTGTCCATATACCAGAAAGTATGGGGAGTTTCATATAGCTTCCTTGGGTGTTACTCTATTGGACCATAAGGCATTATGAAGCGAATTATGCCAATTCCTCTAATCGTCTGCAACTGTTTTCTTGAAGATACTCACTAAGTTCTTATTGGTTTATTTTTCCACTCCATTCCCTTATGGATACTAGTTTGTAGAGTATCTGATTATGATTCCTTTGTCTATAGCAAACTTTGTTAATAGGGTGGAAGAAAAGTAAGCGGCATTTTCAAAAACAAGAACGGAAGGCATACCAAACCTTGTGATCAACTGTTGTTCTATGAATTGGATTACCACCTTTTCATTCATGTGAGTCTGAGGGATGGCCTCTACCCATTTCGTAAAATAATTTGTAGCAGTTAGCATGTATATATGTTGTTTTGAAGAACTTCAATTAGTCTCCCCTATGACATCTAACCCCCATTGCTTGAATGGTTTGGATATGGCCACTAGTTGGAGTGCTACAACTGATTTCTTTTCCCTCCTCGCGCTTATTTGACAAGTTTTACAGTTTGTAGCGTATGTATGAGCGTCCCTAAACAAAGTTGGATAGTAATAGTCGACTCTCAGTATCTAGTGAGTAGTGGTATTCCCTGCAAAGAGTCCACTTGTAGGACCATTATGGAACTCTTTTAGAACCTTATCTACATCTTCATGTTTGAGAAATATTAGGAGTACCCCATCGTAATTTACATGGAAAAGCACCGAATTTATGAGGCGATATTGTGTCGATTTTAGTCTGAGATCTCTCCTTTCCTTAGGGTTTAGGTTTTCTAGGCAAGTCCCATGATGCAGGAGATAAATTAGTTTTCCATACTAGGAATCTTGCCCTGGGGGGACATATAAAGCTTCACTACACCATAACGCCAATTCATTCTCCCACCTGGAGTCTTCATTTACTTGATCTTGAGCTTCAACGACCAATTTACAGAATCCATGTCCCTTAACCAGTTTGGCAAGATTTATATCTAGATAAAATTCTTGGACAAATGCCATCCAATTTCCTCTTCTCTCCCCCATATCCGATTGAGCGAATAGGGATCGGACCGCGGGATGAGGCACAATGACTTTGGTGTGATTCTTTAGGATATAAGATCTGAAATGTTTTACTTCTTTGTACACCGCGTAAGCCTGCTTTTCTATAGAAGGGTAATTCAATTCGGCCCCTTGGAGGTTAGTGCTCATAAATGAGACCGATGCCTCATTGTTGTCATCATCCTTCTGAGTCAACACCGCAGCTAAAGATTGTTCGGAGGAAAAATTATAGGGGAAAAAATCTTTGATAAAGTTGGGACTTTGCAACACCAGAGCTTGAGATATTGCAGTGTTGATATTGTTGAAAGCATCTTTTCACTCGTTATCCCACTTAAAATCATCATCCTTGTGAATAATTTTTTGTAAGGGTTTGATAGTTTCAGCAAAATTGAGGGTGAACTTCCTCACAAAATTGATTTTCCCAAAGAAGGATTGCATAGCCTTTTGTTGTGGGGTAAGGGAAGTTGAGCTATTGCCTTAACCCATTCTAGGTTTATGAAAATTCCTGCTTGAGATATAATATGACCTAGTAATTTCCGTTCCTTGACACCAAAGATAGTTTTCTTAGGGTTTAGAGATATAGAATATTTCCTACACCTTTCAAAAATATGGGTTAGATGTTGGATGTGATCTTCTCTATTCTTCGAATACACAGTCACATCATTTAAATAGACTACTACACACTTCTTGATCAATGCCCGAAAATCTACGTCCATCGCCCTTTGGAAGTTTTCCCCTGCATTAATTAACCTAGAGGGCATGTGTTTATAAGAAAATGTTCCCCACTTGGTTTGGAAGGTAGTTTTAAATCGATCTTCCTCTGAAACTAGAACTTGGTTGTAACCTAAAAAAGTTGTCTAAAAGGGAGAAAATTCCAGAACCAGACATGGTCTACAAGAGTTGTTCCATTGGTGGGACTGGGTAGTTATCCTTTTCTGATGCTTTGTTGAGGTTTCTGAAATCGACACACAGGCGGATTTCCCCGTATTTTTTTGTGACAAGAACTAAATTTTCTACCTAGGCAGAGTGTCTAACCTGAAACATAATTTTAGCATCTAATAGTTTTTTAAACTCTTGACACATGAGGGGTTCCAAAGATGGGTGGTACTTCCGGAGCTTCTGTTGGAAGGGTCTTACTACATATTTTAATGGTATTGTGTGTTGAATAATGTGATTGTCATAAGTTTTCAGATCTCGGTAGGACCATGCAAAAACATATTGATATTCTCTGAAAAGTTTGAGATAGGATTTCCTTTCTTCCTTAGACACTGTTTTTCCTATATTTATATTCTTAGGGTTTTCTGAGGTTTCAAGATTTATAGTCTCGTACATGGGACACAAGATCCCTATATTTGTGTTTTTTGACCCTTTAAATATTTCCCTCAAGTCGAAGAGGTTCTCCAAATTGGCTACCCCTTTCGGTATCATGTGAAACTTTGGTTTATTACTAGAGTGATTGGTTTCACCTCTTTGTTCATGGGAATTGGTTTCTACTAGTTACTCTTGGAATCCTTCATCATCAATAGCCAGGTCTTTATAATTTTCTTGATTGGTTAAGAAGTAAATAACCTGTTCATCTCCTTCAAATACCTTCCAATTAGAAATAGTTTTGGGCACTGATGGTTTGTAGAGTAGTTCCACAGTGAACCAAGAGGCTTCATAGTATTCTAAAGGGGATAGCCTTGAGGAAACAGTGGCTAGGGAATCAACAAGAGTATTCTTTGTCCTAGAAATTGTTGTAACATTGAAGGCCTCAAAATGTTCTATTAGCATGTGCACTTCCTGTTGGTAATTCCTTGGGTGGGGAGAGTTGCAATGTATAGTATTCTTTACTTTCCTAATGATAATTTTAGAGTCCCAAAAAACCTTTAGTTCTTTAACGTTTAATTCTATGGATTTCTTTATTCCTTGCACTAAATCTTCATACGCAACAGTATTATTAGTGCATTCAAATTCTAGTTTGCAGCACAGAAAAAAAAAATTCCCCTTTGGGTCAATGAGGATACTTCCTACTCCTTACCCTTCTTGTGATTTATACCCATCAAAGTATAGGGTCCAAACCTATGAGTGAAAATTATCAGCTTCTCCATGCCTACTGACTCCCTCCTCTCCACCTACATTGTCTTTGGTTTCCAATAGAGGTTCTTGACCGAAGAGGTTTTCTTCCACCGCTACCACTAGATTTTCTTGAAAAGTCATTTCAGAGTTTTGAGTAAGAGGTACATCAAATGAGAGAGGGGGGAAATTGTCGAAATCACAATCGCAGGAGTAGTTTCCTAGCACAGGTTAATTTGTCGACAAGGGTTTGTTGAAGGCTTCTAAATCAGTGACAGTATGTTTGAGATACCTTTCCCTATCGATCCTAATCATGTTTGTGTGTACCTTTAATTGAAACTAGAGGTGAGCCCAGTCCGTGCTAAAGTATCCGTTCAACTTCTCAGACCAATATCGACTAAGTAGAAATCCATACACTTATGGTATATCCACTACAATGATGTCAATTACTTGAAAAAAAATTGGGTGCGTACCCATTCTGATCATGATGTCCTTGAGTTCCCCAATAACTTTCACCTGAGTCCTGTCTAGTTGTATAACATGCTTATAGATTTTTAGCAGGACTACGTTTAATTTCTTGCAAATAGACAATGGAATAACATTAAAGGATGCCCCTGAGTCAACTAAACAATTATGGAAGTTTTGATTGAAGACTTCGAACGTTAAAAGGAATGGCGAGACAAAAGGATTTCCTTTTTTACTTGTTAGGTCTATAGGAGAGGGAACCTCCCCCAGGTCGGTGCTTGTTATAGGGGCTTCTATTGACTTTAAGGCTTGTAATAGAAAGTCCTTTTGCTGGGGAATTCTGCATATGTCCATGACTGACACATTAGCCTTCAATATTTTAAAGTCTTCCACTATGTTGTAGTCTAGATTAGGTGACTCTCGTGTATGGATGTTTATCGGATTTTTTTGGGTGACAAAAGGTGCTTTCAGGTGATCGGTTGTTTTTTTTCCTCTAGAGGTTTGGAAAATGGTAAGGTCATTTTAGACTAGCTAACCCTTAATTCGCGTTTCCACAGCCAACACCTCAATATATATCATTGGAACGCATTGGCAAGTCAGGATCCCACAACAACATGGTTGTTTCTTCCAGAAGGTTAACTTCCTCCTGATCGACAATATTTACCGCTGAGCCACTTGACTGTTTGGTAAGGTAAATTTCATCTAGGATCTAATTTTCCATCAAATTCATGGCATGCATCCATTGGAGACAGTCTCTTTTAGAATGTTTCTCTTGATGATAGGTACCGAAAGGGTCAGATGCTACATTGCCCAAGTCAATGTTTAAGCTGGATGGTGGAGGTTCAATTACTTTGAATGGTGGGTTTATCTTAAAAAATGGTTTACAAGTCCTTTGGCCTTGGTTTCCTTCTCCTGCACTTCTTTTCATGTCTACGATTTTATTTGAAAATTTATTTATCATTCATTGTAGGTCTTCTATATCTCCACTCCCCTTTTCACGACCTTGTTCTGTTTGTTTTCTCAGGGGTTTGGTCAACAAGAGTTGTCTCCTGGGTGGAGGTTGAGCTTCCTTCTTAACTAGCAAGACCTAGCCCTCTTTACATCCCTTCATTTGGAATTCAATTGTTTTAGCTTCCTCAAAAATTTTAGCTAGGGTATGCATGGCAACCCCTTTTACAAACATGGAAATAGAAGCATGGAGAGCATTAGCATATACCTCAATTTGAAAATACTGAGTGGGTATCGCTTCGGGTTGAAATTTGTTCAGGATAGTGGTAAATCATTGATTGAAGTCTTTAATCTTTTCTTTTGAACTCGTGGTGGAAGTGAACAATTCATCCATTAAAGCTCATGTAGTGGTTTCTTTTGCGAATTTCTCTAAAAAATATTTTTGAAACTTCGTCCAACTAGTTATGGACCCTACAAGAAAGTTAAAATAGCACGTGGAGGATGAATTCTCAAAGGTATAGGGGAAATGTATGAATACCACGTCCTCATGTTAGACATTCATCAGTCTAATAGCTAGTATGAAATTTTTAATATGGTCTTCAGGAAATATGGAGGTTTCAGGGTCAAACTTGGGAAGTAACTTTTCTGGATGTCGAGGGAGGTTATGTACTTGTCCGGGGATTTCCAGTGAATCTTTGGCCAACCAAGGTTGATTATTTTGAGTTGGGTTTTCCCATTCTTCATTATGATCATTTTTATCCTCCATGTTGTCTGAATCTGAAGCTGAGCGATCTGAGTTAAACCCTTCATCATCAGATTCAAAATTGTCAGGCTTAGAGTAGTTACCAGCTGGTGTTTCGGGGATTAGATTAAGGGGATGTTCAATTTTGGTGAGGGAAAAATCTATCAGGTTTTCTACTATGTGAAAAAAAACCCAGTCGGGGGTGTTGACCACCAGTCTCCTTACTTGTTTTCTATGAGGAAGTAACAGAGCCAGGGGTAGTGATCGAATTTGTTGGGTGTAAGCTCTTGTGATTCTTATGAACTGGTTCAACTCCTCGTGAGGAAGGGCATAAGGTATTTCAGGGAATATATGTTCTTCCTCTTTCTAGGGTCAGTTACTCGTTTCAGGAGTACTCAGTGTATGTGGGTTGTCTTGAGAATGACTAGCCATGCATGTGGGTTGTTTTGAATCTTTGGGCTATGTGAAATATTATATCAGAAATATTATTATCCATTCATTCATAGGCCCTCCTTCTAGTGCCAATTCTATTGAGGGGTCCTAAATCCATTTAACTCAATAGAAGGAACCAAACCTGCCATAGAGGCCCAATTAGATTCTGCAGCATTTGGTGGTGGAATGGTTCTCCAGATCTTTCGATCTAGAAAATTTATCGATGGGATTTACGTGGTGATTGTTAGGATACTTTCCTATGAAAGTTCCTTCTTCAGTTTAACGTTCTCTTTTTGTATTTTATTTTATAAGATGAGTCTGATAAAATGATTTTTGTTGGTATAAACCAACTATTAGAAGGGAGTTTTAACTACTGAAGAAGGTTGAGCTTGGGATAACCCTCGTGCTCAAGCAAGAAGACAAAGATATTCACACATGTTACAAGCCTAGTACTAATACATTAACTTGCTAGTATTTCAATTATTGACTAAGATACAATTATCGTAAAGAAAATACGCATGTAATCAGATGATGGAAAAAAAATAGTTCCCTTATCTCTAATCATTAATCACACATTATCATAACGATTTACTTTCCGTCATTAAGAACAAGAACTGCAAAAATATTAAGACAAATAACTTATCAATAGATTCAGAGCTCTTACACATTACAACATCAATTACTGAAATAAAGTCGGAAGTAGTTCCTCCTCAATCCAATCATATAACACCTTTGATGAAAAATGGTATTTTGTCTCAGGTCCTAAAAAAGACTTCTCAATTAAGGTAGTTTGGAAATAGTTCTTTACAATTCCAAAAATGAGGGTCTTTCCAAAACCATCGACCTTTGCTAAAAGGTCAATCCTCTTATTTATAATGAATCATTAACTAAAAATAGCTATTACAAGTG
>JZKD02S1708173.1:105834-116952 GCA_000966675.3 Picea glauca
TAGTTGCATTTCATGTTGATTATTAGCATGTTATAGATGCATCTATTTTATGGATATAGACAGTAGCTAAATCTGTTTTAAATTTGTAGATGTAAGGTACAGTAAATCATCTAACAGTGAAAGAATTATTGTAGTTAGCATAGTTTTGTTTTCATGTGTATTATGCATCGTAATGTCCCTTGGTCGAGCTAGGGAATGTTATATTATGGTATCAAAGTTGTAAGAAAGAGAAATCTATTTGGCATGGCCCAACCTGGGTGTTGGGTATGTTACATGGAGACCTAAATCAAGATGAAAACCATCATATCAGGAGATCCCCTTAGAGACCTAGGGGATTCCCATGTGCCCCTTTTGGATGCGAAAGAGAGAGTTTGTTGCCCATGTGCCCCTTCTGGATAAGAAAGAGATTGAGCACATGATTTTGGAGAAGAAGAAAAATTAACTTCTTAGTAGGCACATGTGTGAGGATATGATGTAGGAGGAGACCAAGGCCAAGGAAATGATTAATATTTGACGATAAGGCATGATGACAAATCTTATGGATCATTGGTTGTTTTTCCAAATGCGATTCTTAACTTCTATTAAATATAAAATATGGATCTTAGTTCATTCTTTAGGTTAACAAAATGTTATTTTTAAGACATCGAACAAGGTCATTTCTTGCTAAACATGGAAAAGGAGAATTGATAACCTCTAATCGTAGATCTTGGCAGTCCTAATTATGTCAAATTAGGGGAAAAGATGACGAAATTTGAGGGGAATAAAGTTGATGTTCCCAATTCCATAGACAAGGGCCCCAATTAAAGATACTTTGGGGCTATGAAATTCCTACCCATCCTCAAAGTGCTATTTGATAATCCCCCTTGAGGTGAAGAAGAGGAGGTGTATGTAATTTACAATCAAAATGATTATAGTTCATATTTGTCTATAGGAATGACAAGGATGATATCTTGGAGAAATTTAAGCATGCTGAAAAAGAGGAGATGCAAGGAAGAGAACTGATGAAGTGGTAGAGGAATGATTTGATGCATTAAATTATGAGAGGAATTGAAGAGAAAAATTTAATTGTGGAGGTTTTCATAAGTAGTTTGTGAATCAGATTGTTTTTCTTATAGTTGCTTCTATTGTTGGTGTTGTTACTACACTCAACATTGTCGTCCTATATGATTCACATAAAATTATTTTTACCCACATATATATAGATAACAAAATATTCTAATATAAAACACAAACATATATAACTAATTTTTATTTATCATAAACTAAAGTTAGTTTTTGTTTGCAAACAAAATGTGAAAAATTAACATGTGCAATTAATAACATAAAAAGAACCACTATCGGTTCTCCATATTATACATAAGTCACCAAACAATGTTGTGTTAAATTTAATGCACCATTGCGTCATTTTTGGTTGAGAACTAATATCTATAGAGGTGCATTGTGTTATATAGAAAATTGGTTAAGGGTTGTCATGTGAAATGACCCATGATGCCATTTCACATAAGAACTGGGTAACTCAGGGAAGTTGGTTCTACTGAACACACCTCTCAAATATAGTTATTTAATCATAAACCAAGTGGTGTGATTTGTTATATGAAAAGAACTGGTACTCTATGTTACCTAGAGCACCAGACGCTTTGTAATGGTGTGTTGTATTTTATGACGCACCGGTAACGGGTGTGTATTAAAAGACTCATTGTAATGATAGTTTTTTAAATATTTCTCTTGGTGTAAATTAGTTAACCACGCTGGTGCATTTCAGTGAATTTAACACACCAACACTCCATTTTACCTTTGTATGCATTGTTGCTAGTGAGTTTTTCTCATAACACAATGGTAATGGAACATCCCATAAAACAAACCATATGGTAAAGTATTATGTATTTTTCTCATTTTCTTGCAGTACACAACACCGGTGTGTTGTATTTATTTGATGCACCACTGAGAAAAATTTTTATATCAAAAATTGTGTGGTGTGTTTGGTTAATAGAATGCACCAATGTTTTTATCTCAATTGGCGCACTTCATAGGATCTTAGCGGTGCTTGTACCATAAGATGCAATGCATTGATAATTTATGAAAATTAGTCTCGGTGTTATGCTCTTTAAAACAACCATGTGTTGTTTGGACCTAGGGGAACCAAAAAGTTAAATTGTTTTATTGCAACTTAAGTGGTGTGATGTGATAATAAACATGCATTGGTTCTATTGTGTTATTGGAGCACGAGATTTTTTTTAATGCTTCTATCTAATGTTGAGAGAACCAGTAATGGGCCACCCACCGAGACACCTTGCTATAACAGGTCACTCAATATTTTATTGGTTACGTTCTTTTAACAACACCATTGCATTTGGTTAACATAAATGCACCACCACCCCAATTTTTATGGAGTGAACTCAGGGATGTGCTTTAGCTAACTAAATGCATTGGTGCAGTATAGTTTCTAGAAAACCTAAATGATTTTTAGTGATGCGTCATCTAGTATAATGCATCAGTGGTGTTTTTGGCCATATGGAAACCACTTCGTTATATTGATTTATTGCAAATTAAGAGGTGCGATTATTACTATGACTGCCCAGGTTCTACCATGTTATTGAATAACTCTCATTTTTTTTAGTAGTACTTTATCAAGCATAGGGAACATGTTATGGGGTGTCAAAGAAAACACACCATTGTTACACTCGGTCAATATATGTCCATGTGCGGTTTTGTTAATAGCACCAATTCATTTGTTTAAAATGGTTGCACCGTGGAGTTAAATTTTATGAGTCACAAACTGAGTGGTGTGCTTGGTTAAATGGAACACACTTGTGCTTCTGTGTTCGAAAATAATGGACATGTTTTTTAGTGGAAATTTTATTTTATAATGCACTGGGTGCATGTATTTTATGATGATGCATCAAATAAGTACCATAAAATTAGATGCACTAGTTGTAGTGCTTACTATGAAGTTAGCACATGACAGACTACTATAGGGAGAGTCGAATCGTATAGGTGCAACGTGCAATGCCGAGATTTTTTTTGAAAAAGGTCTCAAGTCTCAAAAATGCAAATGGGAAGGTAATAAACAATTTTCCTAGACTCTTGTGTCCCAAGGAGGTGTGGTTCCACCATTGGGAGGAAATGAAAATTCATGGTAATTTCCAAAATTTGGAAATATGTGGAATCTACCGATGGAACTATCCAACTCACCAAGGAGAATTGGAAACATGGTGTCCTTAAAAACACAATGAGAATCAGTGCTTTCTTGAGACTTTGGAATCATAGGATGAGTGGTCACAATGAAAATCAGTTTGGTAATTTTCTTTTATTTACCCTACCGTGGTGTGTTAGAGAAAATGAACTACCTACGATTGAATTAAAATTATTCTATTCTAATAAAATTCTATATTGATCAAGAGAAACTCTAACAATATAGAAACAACTTCAAATATCATTACTAACTTAAAACTTAGTTCATGTCAATCAATAACATGTTGTAGCAATAAAATCATAGGTTAAATCATAAGAAGTTGCATACTAGACCAATAATGGTATCCTTGTGTCTATTATAAATCATAAATGTACAAGCATCTAAAATGACAAACAAAGAAATAGTTCATACCATCACCATTCATGAAACTCATAGGAAAAAGTCATATAAAGAATACCCCCAGACATTATTACAAACGTTCATGAATTCCCAAATGCATTATTCTCTTTATTTTCTCATAAATAATAGTATCATCTAATAATGCAATGGGAAAAAGTTCCCCTATATTTGTTACATATCTCTTTTATAAATAAGAGAGTAACTTTACATTTTGTAATTGTCATTATTTGAGATGAGAATTACAACTTATCATTTCAACTTCTCTCATTCTTTGTACAACTCGAATACAGTTGAAGAACTATACTTTATCCAAAAATTATGAGGCTTTCTTGGAGGATAAGTATTCTACATAATTTATCTAGAAGTGGTATTGTTTGGTGATTTCCTCTATCTTTCTCAACTTCATTTTTTGAAGTTCCATCTCTCCATCACATATTCTATTTGCAACTTCCTTTTTCAGGTCCTTGTGGATTTTGTTTACAAACTCATTGGCAACTACATTTTTTTTCATTGGTTGTATTAAATACTTGATAGGGATGTCCTTTTTGTTCTATATCATATTCTCAATAGATTATGTGTTTATGCATATGTTGTCGTCCACCTCTATATTCTCAATTTTCTTGGTCCTGCTTGAGCAAGCTCTTCATTTACTCGCATGTTGAATTTATCTAGTAGCTCATCTATAGAATTCCAAATCCTGGCACATGATTTTTTTAGAGACTAGTGGTATACTTAACATATTGAAATTATTTTATCCATCCATACATTAGAATGTGAGTCTTTCTATGTTCCTTCATGATGAGTTATAAATATCTGGAAGGGTTTTGTTGGTCACTATAATTGCTTATTTAACTAAACAATCAAGTGCTACATAAATTGTCAACCCAGGGAAGTCTGTTTATTTCAAAGGTAACCACGCACTATATATGCTCAATCTCAAAAGCAACCTAGAGTTGTAGTAAAGACATATTAATCACACTTTGCCTTGAACAAACTAAAGTTCTAACTTGAATTACAGGAAAGCAATCTACCTATTGCAGAGTTCAATGTTTAAAGAAATAATTGTCCAACGAATCTTGGATTACATTAAAGAAATAACAATCTGGAAAAGAAATTCTTCAAGACACTGCAAAAGGAAAGACCACTATTCTATAACCAGAGAACAAGACCCTATTCCCAAAGAAGGAATCTTCAGCACCTTTTTCCAATCATCACACTTCATGAACTCATTGCTTAACTGAAACAATTGGCACACACTGAAGGTTAACTAACTCTTAGCAGAGAACAAAACCCTATTTCCTCAGCAAGAAACTTCAGCACCGTTTTTGATTAGCACACTTTCATGAACTCATTAAAATAATTGACATGCACTGAAGGCTAACTATCTCTAACAGAGAACAGGACCCTATTCCCAAAGCAGGAACCTTTAGCACCTGTTCCTGACTATCAAGCTTTCATAAATTCACCAAGCATGATTGCTAACTAGAATGATTAATAGTTACCCAAGCATGAATCACATGAAAACAATGTAAAAGTTGGTAAAGAAGAGTTTCAGCAAGACAGAGTTCAGTAAAGTAGTGTTTCAGCAAAACATAATTCAGTAAAGTAGTGTTTCAACAAAACAGAATTTAATCAAGGCATAAACAGAAATAACCCTAACACTCTATAAATCTAATGGGTGAATCTTGTGAAGAAGGTGGGCCCTCCCTTCTCACAAGATTCCCCTGGAACTAAAGGAACTAGAGAGAAGTGCTCAGAACAATATTTTATTCATCTGTCAACTGTATTACATTACAATCTGAAGTAAAACACGTCCCTCTCTGTAAATCCTTTCTTAGTACAAAAATAGAAGGTCCTCTCTAAAGATGATTTCCTCTTATTTAAAGAGGAGAATCTCTTCGATACAATTTGATCAATAAATTACAGGTGTACATCTGAGTCCTATTCTTAGTCAGATCGAATTTCTAAACTGGAATAGGATATCCTAGTCTCCCGCAACAAAATGCTATTAAAAGTGCTGAGTGAGGTGTTGCTATTGCGGCTGGAGTAACAACTTATTTATTTGTCTTCTTGTTACTGCTATTGTATGTTGTTTTGGCATCGCAAATCGTGGACTGTTTCAGCCATGGGATTTGTGTTCTGACTATTTCGGCAACTTGGTCTCAAGCAGCAGCGATGGTTAATGCTTAGCTCAAGGTGAGGTTGTCATGGTCAATGTAACAGTTTGTGTTGTTGTTTCAGCATCGTAGACCGTGGGCTGTGTAACGGCTTCTTCTGTGTGAGTTGTTGTTTCAGCATCGTTGATCATGGACTGTGTAACAACTTCTTCTGTGTGAGTTTTTGTTTCAACATCGTTGACCACAGAGAGTGTAGCAGTTGTTGTTTCATCATCATAGACCATGGAGAGTGTAACGACTTCTTCTGTGTGAGTTGTTGTTTCAACATCATGGTCCACAGACTATTTCATCAACAGGCCTTAATGCTAATCTGTAGTTTGAATTGTTTTATCACTTATACATTTTTGATCAATGGTTAAGTACGAGAGTAATGTGAAATTATATGCAAAACAGATTAAACATATAGTAAAGAGAAGAGACGTTGTATGCCTTTGGAAAGATAGGGTAAAGTGATAATGTGAGTTTAAATGTGAGTGAAACAAGGGTGTAATGGTGGCAAAAAGTGTGAGAAAAAAGGTACATTGTGTGGTCCTAACATCCCCCCCAACTTAAAATGTTGCATGTCCTTAGGCAACTTCACTCTGAATCAGAGTCTGGATATCGACTCTGAGCATGCAAGTTACTCAAGCAGTAGCTATGGGAGGTGTTGTCTGTTGGAGCTCTGAACCCTTGAACGCGTTGCAACGTTTGTCAAGTTGTTGTTTCTGTCTTCTTAGGCAACTTATAATGAATTTTATATATCTCTACTATCAACCAGAGGATAGGAAAATAAAACCGGTACGCTATCCAGCTTTCAGCACATTGCTGAACACACTTGATATAGCTAGGTACCCTGGAGATTGATATCTCAAGATTAGTGGGGCTAAAAGGATTGTGTTCCTGTCTTTTCTTAGTAGATTGTTGCCAAAACATGTTATTTGCCTGTAGGGTAGAAATCTCTGTGGATGTGATCAAGTTTTGACAATCCTAAAGCACTGTTGTTTGTAGTTGTTGAATGTGTTCAGTCATCCCTGGTTTCTTTAAAAACTGATAATACTCTGTAACAAAGGTGGCATCATTTTGTGGTTCTAGCCTTATCCAGAGAAGGCGATTATCCTCATTGTGCTTGGCAGCTAGGAATTCATCCTACCATATAATCTGATTGTTGAGGAAGGAGGTGAGTGCCCTGATCTGGATGTCATCGACAAGAGGGTTAAGGTTAAGCTGTCAGTTTTCAAGGATGGCCTCATTATGAAAATGTGCCTCACAGAGGAGGTGTTGATCCATAGCAAAGGCTTCTGCAAAAGTTTTGACAAAATCTGTAGGATGTAACACTACATGGGGTCTACCTTCTGTGATTGATTTGATCTGAAACCATGTAAGTCGTTCCATGAGGAACAAGGAGTAATTGCAGGATGGTTTTCTTGCAGCAAATAGATTTTGTGCCAAGTCAAATATCAGGAGCACTCTACCTTTTAGCTCTTTGTTCTGTTTCTTAAGGGAACGAGCTTCCTGGCATGTTTGCTCCAAAGCTTCCCAATTTGAGTAGGTATGATTTATCTAGATTTGTTTGTGTTCCTGCAGGCTTTTGTCCTGTGTAACAACAGGCTCTTTTTTCCATTTTTCTATTATTGCTTGCTCATCCCATGGTTGAGTTTTTGTTTCAACGTTGCAAGTAATAGGCTGAGGTAGGGTCTGAGTAGCCTATTCCACAAAGGTGTGGGTATTAATCTGGCTGGGAGGGGCAAATTCATCAATAGACAATGTTTGTACAACTTTATTAACAAAAGTAGGGGTTTCAAATTTGACATTTGTTGTATGCCAGGGTTCAGTATTAATTTTGGAGGGTCCTACTGGTTCTTGTTTTTCAGCTGTAGCTGGTTCTTGTTTGACAGCTATAGCTGGTTCTTTTGTAACAATAGGTTTTTCTTCTTTGACTGCAAAAGTTGAAGGAGCAGGAGGAGCTCTTGGTATTGGGATTTGAATTACTTTGTAGCCTGCTTGATAGTAGATTTCCCCACATTTACAACACATATATTCTCTACATGGATTCTCTGTTGTAGTTCCTTCTGACATGGTCGTTGTGCAAGCTAGGGTGTACAGATTAAGTTCCTTCTCATAGGCTTCCTTTGCTGCGGCTAGCTCTTGCTTGTAGGCTTCCAATTCAGATTTTAGGAACTCATTTTCTTGTAAGACATAGGCCATTATTGGTTCTGATTGAGGGTTGATTGGTTTTTGTGTAGCAGTCATAGCCGCACTAGCTGGTTCTTGTGGAGAAGCTACAGGATCGACAACTGCTTATTGTGTTTCAGCTTCTTACTGTAAGGAAAGTAATGTTGCAGCACCCTGGACCTTTGATTCCTGTATCTCAGTATCAATATCAGTAGGTGGTTCTTGTGTTTCAGCTGTAGCTGGTTCTTGTGTGACAGCTATGGCTAGTTCTTGTGTTTCAGCTACTGAATGGGTAGCTGGTTCTTGTGTTTCAGCTACTGAATGGGTAGCTGGTTCTTGTGTTTTATCTACGAATTGGGTAGTTAGTTCTTGTGATTCAAATACTTGATGAGTAGTTGGTTCTTGTGTTTCAGCTACTTGATTTGAAAAAGATGATGTCGCAACACCCTGGGCATCTGGTTCTTGTGTTTCAGTACCCGTGGGTGGAATAGGCAAAGATTCCGACATTTGGGAGGTTTGAGGTGTATGGGGTATTAGTCGGATGGGTTGGGGGTTTAGGGCAGTGGCAGTAGTGGCTGCCCTTGTTGAGGCCCTTGTTCATTTTCTTTGTAAAAAGGGCGGAAAGAAATGAATTTGCTTTCATTTACGTGGGGGTTTTTCCTCAATGATGGGACAGGGAGAATTGTCTGGCTCAGAATCATCGCTAAGAATATGAAGGGTAGGAGTGGATGATTCTGGTAAAGTGTGGGGCGAGCTTGGTATGGTAGGGGGGTTAATTGGACCGATTGGGTCTATAGGCGGACTGTTAGGTATTTCTGGAGAGTCTGGAGGGTTTTGTGGTTGCTGTTCCTGAAGATTTTCAAGAATTTCAGCGGCTTCTTGGGGATTTATAGGTGGGTTGTTTAGTGGAGGGTTTTGTTGGGAAAAACCCTTTTGGATAAGAAGTTGAACGAGATGGTGATGGGTGAGTGAAAGGGAAAGATCTTTAGCCTTTTTACAGTAGTGCGACATATTTTTAAGACAACTGAGCAGGTAATAAGGATTGTTCACCAATCTATTATGCCGTAAATGAGACAACAAGAAAAAATCATGCTGGTAGACTACCTGGTATCGGCCTTCGCAGGTAAGGTAGTGTTTGATGAATTTTTCAACTTCTAGCCATGAAGGCGGCAACGAGCTAAGTCGGACACCCTAGCCTTTAGGTTCAATTTGTTCCCCTGGTAAGAGGAAATCCTGCTGAAATTCAGAATGACATGTTTTCGACTGAATAGGCGAAGGCCATTGGTAGGGAGACCCGAAACCTGCGCTATATCCTCTTCTGTAACTGAAATCCGAACCCCTTGAACAATGGAATGGTCTTCCTGGAGATTTTGAGCAAATTGCAGAACCTGTTGTTGATCAAACCCGTGGAGTCTTTAAAAATAACCGAACCATCTTGCCTGCAGAAAAATTTGATAGGCTTCTAGATACAGTTCTAATAGGGCTGTCGTGGCAGGTTCATACCGTATAACAAAGCCTCCCATAGCTAACAGCTCAGTAAAATACACCGTCAAAGAGTCAATTAACAACTTCTGTGCAGAGTAAGTTTTTCGAGTGAAGGCATGCAAATAGTGGTGAAACAAACGAAAGGATGGTAAATAGGAATGGCGGTGGTTAATTCATGTGAAATGATGGTATACAAGTTTGATATTTCCTCCCCCCCTTCAAGTGCGGCTAATAATGATTTTACACGGGTGGTAATAATGATTTGGAATCTTCTCATTAACTATAGCTTAATTGTATTTACATAGAATTTACATACCTCTCCTTTACCTTTTGATTCGTACTTAAACAAAATACAATGCCTGTCCATAATAATTTTGCAATGGCCATGGTGGAGACTTTTGATTTGTTAGCTGAATTGTATCAAGGATTTGTTGACTGGAAGGACAAAATATAGTATGAGAGCGTGAAGGCTTAATGATAGAGACTGCTGAAAAGTTGGTGCTTCAGCGATAGGAAGAATAGAGAAATGTTTGCTGAAGAGTGATGTCACAGAATACTGCTGAGGAAGTGGTGTTTCAGCCATAGAAAGAAGGGCGAAACAATTGTTGGACGGTGTTGTTTCATCAATGGGGAAATGTGAATAATTGTTGAACTGTAGTGTTTCGGCAATGAGAAAATGTGAAGAATTGCGGAACCATGGCAAATGGGAAAATGATGAAAGGTTGTTGATAGTGGTGTTTCAGAAATGGGAAGAAGGGAGAAAGATTGCTGACAGTGGTGTTTCAGCAATGGGGAAAATGGTGAAAGGTTGTTGAACATTGATGGGGGAAAATGGTGTGAAAGATTGATGAACAGTGGTGTTTCAGCAGTGGGGAAAAGGATGTGAAAAATTGTTGAACAATGGTGTTTTAGCAATGGGAGAAAGTCAAGAGGTTGCTGAACAGTGGTGTTTCAACAATGGAGAAAGAGCAAAGGTTGTTGAACAGTGGTGTTTCAACAATGGGAAAGCTTGCCTCTTTTTGAAGTAGGATCATCCTCTCTTAGTATGCCTATGCTTTGATGGTGAATCTGCAAAAATCAATTGTAACATGGTATTTCTTGACAGGGATTATTAGTAAATGAAATCTAATCTAATACTAAAGAAATTGAATTAAAAAGAATTGATTGCAATGAGGGGTAGGAGCCCCCTCTAAAAAGAGGTACTGAGCATTTGCCACACATGTGGCCTTGAAATCTTCTTTGGAAATAGGGCACTGGTACAGACGGAGTCGATGACCATTTACAAGTAGCGGTGTTTTAGAGTCATCGATTGTGAGGAGCCTTACTGTTCCATTGGGGAAAACAGTATCTACTTCGTAGGGTCCAAGCCATCTTGTACGTAGTTTCTCTTGAAATTATTTAAACCGAGAATCATACAGTAGGGCCCAATTACCTTTTTGGAATTGCTTATGCTTGATAGTTTTTTCATGCCATTTTGATCTTTGCTGTTGAATCATAGTTGTCTGATGAATGGCATCTAGTCTTTTTTCATCCAATTCATTAAGCTACTGCAACCTAGTTGTCTGTGCATCGGTCAAATCAAGGTTGACAACTGAAGTAGTCCTTAAGGTTTTGATTTCAAATTCCATAGGAAAGACAACACTCTTTCCATAAACTAATTCATAGGGAGAGAATCCTGTAGTATTTCTCCAGGTAGTTCTGTAGGCCCATAAT
>JZKD02S1708173.1:120383-133671 GCA_000966675.3 Picea glauca
TTTAATAATATAGTTTTAAGAATGTCTTTACTTACATTGGGGTGACTGGATCTTTGTAGATTATACTGTAGCCTTTCTACAAAGTCCTCCAGATTTTCATCCTCTTTCTGCATCACCTTAAATAGTTCCTCCCTCTTTTCTCTTGTTCGGCAATAGTCCTGGTATTTGTTCAGGAATTTCTATTTCATTTGGTCCCATGTTGTGATTACATGGCCTCCAAGACTCATGAACCATCTTATTGAATTTCCTTTTAATGTTGCTGGAAATAGCTTTAATTTTTTAGCATTGGAAACGTAATCATAACTTCTGCATAATATATCAAACTCAAAAAGGAATTCATCAGGATCTTCTGAAGACAAACCATGAAAATTAGGTAGTGCTGAGAGTGGAATGTTCTTCATGGGGGCTACCCCTATAGGAAGATCACCAATAGGAAATACTAATGTGGAGAAGGAGTTTTCATCATTTACCTCTCCTTCAGGACCTGCTTGTTCTTCATGATGCAATTCTTCATTGTACTCATCCATGTTTTCTTCTGTCTGCTCCCCTACTACGCTTTCTCTATCCTCAATGTTTCCTACTCGTTTCTTGACTGTCTTAGGACTCCAAACTTCTTTCCCCATTTCAAAGTTTGCTTGAAATGAAGGTTGGGATTTTGGTTTCCGAGTATTTGGTCGTTTAGCAGCAGATTCAGACTTTGATATAATCTCATCAATATAAGTCTTTCTTTCTCCTGTTCCTCTGCTCTTGCCACCTATAGGGTCAGTGTCTTTGGGGTCTCCGCGTCCCCTCATGCAATCTTTGTATCAGAAAAATCATAAGTGCTCTTGAATTCTATAATTACCTTCCCTGGCAACGACGCCAAAATGTTGGTCGCTATAATTGATTATTTAACTAAACAATCAAGTGCTACATAAATTGTCAACCCAGGGAAGTCTATTTATTTTAAAGGTAACCACGCACTATATATGCTCAATCTCAAAAGAAACCTAGAGTTGTAGTAAAGACATATTAATCACACTTTTCCTTGAACAAACTGAAGTTCTAACTTGAATTACAGGAAAGCAATCTACCTATTGCAGAGTTCAATGTTTAAAGAAATAATTGTCCAAAGAATTATGGATTACATTAAAGAAATAACAGACTGGAAAAGAAATTCTTCAAGACACTGCAAAAGGAAAGACCACTATTCTATAACCGGAGAACAGGACCCTATTCCCAAAGAAGGAATCTTCAGCACCTATTTCTGATCATCACACTTCATGAACTCATTGCTTAACTGAAACAATTGACACACGTTGAAGGTTAACTAACTCTTAACAGAGAACAGGACCCTATTTCCTAAGCAGGAAACTTCAACACCTGTTTTTGATTAGCACACTTTCATGAACTCATTAAAATAATTGACATGCACTGAAGGCTAACTATCTCTAACAGAGAACAGGACCCTATTCCCGAAGCAAGAACCTTCAGCACCTGTTCCTGACTATCAAACTTTCATAAATTCACCAAGCATGATTGCTAACTAGAATGATTAACAGTTACCCAAGTATGCATCACACGAAAACAATGTAACAATCGGTAAAGCAGAGTTTCAGCAAGACAAAGTTCAGTAAAGTAGTGTTTCAGCAAAACAGAGTTCAGTAAAGTAGTGTTTCAGCAAAATAGAATTTAATCAAGGCATAAATAGAAATAGCCCTAACACTCTACAAAGATAATGGGTAAATCTTGTGAAGAAGGTGGGCCCTCCCTTCTCGCAAGATTCCCTTGGAACTAAAGGAACTAGAGAGAAGTGCTCAGAACAATATTTTATTCATCTGTCAACTGTATTACATTACAATCTGAAGTAAAACACGTCCCTCTCTGTAAATCCTTTCTTAGTACAAAAACAGAAGGTCCTCTCTAAAGATGATTTCCTCTTATTTAAAGAGGAGAATCCCTTCGATACAATTTAATCAATAAATTACAGGTGTACATCTGAGTCCTATTCTTAGTCAGATCGACTTTCTAAACTGGAATAGGATATCCTAGTCTCTCGCAACAGAATGCTATTACAAGTGCTGAGTGAGGTGTTTCTATTGCGGCTGGAGTAACAACTTCTCTATTTGTCTTCTTGTTACTGCTATTGTATGTTGTTTCAGCATCGCAAATCGTGGGTTGTTTCAGCCATGGGATTTGTGTTCTAACTATTTCGGCAACTTGGTCTTAGGCAGCAGCGATGGTTAATGCTTAGCTCAAGGTGCGGTTGTCATGGTCAATGTAATAGTTTGTGTTGTTGTTTTAGCATCGTAGACCGTGGGCTGTGTAATGACTTCTTCTATGTGAGTTGTTGTTTCAGCATCATTGACCATGGACTGTGTAACAACTTCTTCTGTGTGAATTGTTGTTTCAGCATCGTTGACCATGGAGAGTGTAGCAGTTGTTGTTTCAGCATCATAGACCACGGAGAGTGTAACAACTTCTTCTGTGTGAGTTGTTGTTTCAGCATTGTGGTCCACATACTGTTTCAGCAACAGGCCTCAATGCTAATCTGTAGTTTGAACTGTTTCAGCACTTATACATTTCTGATCAATGGTTAAGTATGAGAGTAATGTAAAATTATATGCAAAACAGATTAAACATATAGTAAAGAGAAGAGACGTTGTATACCTTTGGAAAGATAGGGTAAATTGATAATGTGAGTTTAAATGTGAGTGAAACAAGGGTGTAATGGTGGAAAAAAGTGTGAGCAAAAAGGTACATTATGTGGTCCTAACAGGTTTCTTCATGCCTTTCCTTCCAATAAATGATCTTTTCAAAGGCATGTTTTGTCTTTGTGTACTAACCTATTAGCTCATATAGATGACTATATATGGTAATGATAACATCCTAATAATATTATATTGCATTGAGTTGGGTGAAGAATCTCTTTTTTTCTTCTTTTAGTTCTCCATTAGCCCCACTAGCTTCTTCTTTTACAATATCTAGATCATGTGTTCTCTGTTGTTTTTCTTTAAATTCTTTCTCCACATTTTCGATCATCATTCCATACCCTATAGCTTTTAACTTTATTTTCTTATAAATATCTAGATCCCCCGATCTCTTAGCCTTTATTCTTTCTACTTCTTTTGATTGCTCCCTTTTTAGCGTTTCTATTTTTCCCCTATGTTGTTGTTCAGTTTTAGTGGCATGTTGCCTAAAATCATGCACTAAATTATCTCTCTGAAATTTTAGTTGTTCTTCCAAGTATGCCACCTTTTCCTTCAATATATCTAATGTAGCACTTAATTCACACACATGAAAAAATTTTCCCCTTCAAATGTATACTCAAGGTCTTGTCAGAAGATCCTTTGTTGGGAGGGTCTTCACCTCTTTTCTTTTGGTTGATATTTTTTCAATTCCTCTCTTTGAGTCATTTTAATAGTATTCACCCACAAATACCACAACATCATCTATCTCTAACAATTGATACAAGTGTGATAAATTTATGTATTGATCTTATAGGGGTACCAACAAGGATATGTTTATTCACCAGTGTAATCCCTTTGAAAACGCTAGGGACAGTCCCTTTATTTTTACCCTCATCAATTTTTCTCTTCTTTTTCCTATCAGCTTATGTTAATTCTTCTTCTTCCTTATTTAATTCCTCTTTTTTCCTCTTCTCTTATTCCTCTTTATTACTTATTTCCTCATTTTTCTTCTCTTCTTCCTTCTTATACTCTTTTTCTTCAATAACCATTTTCTTTTATTCCTCTTTCCTTATCTTTTCTTCCTCGAATTTTTTCTTATGGTATTCTTCTACAACCTTTTTCTTATTTTTTTCTTCTACAATTTTTTAGAATAATTATTCCCTTTACTTTTATTTGGATTTTGCAATCTTTTTCTTTTATTCATTTCTTCTTCTACTTCCTTTTTACTCTCATCTTCCCTTTTTCTCTTTTCATCTAACTCTACTCTTCTCTTTTTCTCTACCTCAATATTTTCCTTTTCTTTTTGAATTTTTCTCTGAGTCTCTTCCTCTTCCTTCTTTTTCTTGATTTCCTCTTCCTATTTTTTAGCTTCTTCTTCCTATTGTTTAGTTTAAATATTTCTTCTAATTCCACGAATTTCTTGTATCTTTCATCCTCTTTGGTTTCCTCATATTTAGTCTTCTCCCCTCCTTTCTCCTTTTACTTGGCTATCATTAATTCAAACTATTCTTTGGCTATAGTCCTCCTTTCATACTCTTCCAATTCTAATATTTATTTTCCTCATTCATCCTAACTCATATTACTACCTCTTTAAAGAATAGGCCCCTTGTAAAATGTCCTCTAAAATATTCACGTCATGTGTAAAAGGGTGTATTAACCACACAAACTTAGATGATCTCTCACGATTCCTCTCAGATCATGCCTTTTAACTTTCCATATGAATAAAAAAAAATCTTTATTTTTTTTCATGTGGAACATTCAGTAGGGTGAATATTATTACCTTAATTGGAATCTTGGGCCAAAATATCTAGGAACTTGGTGCCAAAAAATAAGTTATCCCTTCCCCTACGATTTGATAGGAAATTTGTTTGCATAGTATTTTTTCAGGGACATAACTAGGAAGAATATATAGGGCTTGTGCACAACAAAATATCCTAACATAGGTGTAGTGTATGCCCATACCAATCACCAATGTATTTAAGGGATTCAATGGCTCCTTGAGATAATATATGAGGATGGTTGTTGAATATGATTACAAAATAATGGATACATGAAATTATTACAAATATCATAAGGTACCTTTTATAGTTGTGATCATTTCATGGCCTCATTATTTTTTGTAAAATTCAACCACCATCGTCATAGATTATCTCAAGGAGCCATTCTCAAAAGGTTCTTGCATATGCTTTTCGGAAGATTATATTTGGAAAGGTTCTTTTAGAAATAAGTACTCGGAAGATCTATTTTAGAAACACCCCCATCAAAGAGTCATTGAGTGTTTAATTGATGATACAATCCAATAAATATTTCGAGAAAGAATATTCAAGATTTAATATTGGGAAGCGTTTCAACATGTACTTAACAAAGTGAAAATTATTCTCGTTAATCCTTGCCAAGGGCATAGGGGTACTATAGCGATTGATAATTCATTGACTTCATATTAGTTTTTCATTTGACTATAATTTTTTGCATAATCTCTATTGTTCGAACTAGAGGACTAAAAACATTATTTTTTATATAATAAAAAAAACCTTATATGTCATAATCTCATTAGAGAATAGATTAAAAGTATTATTGCCATCTTTGTTATTCCCAATGTTTTAAATGTTTAGATATGCAAAGTTTAGAGCATTGACACTCTTTTTTAATTTTTTAATTTTTATTTTTATTGAAATGTTTACATACAAAAAGTTTTGAACATTGACACTCTTTTTGAGTTACTTGAATAGGCCTGATAACTTAAATGTTCACATAGCATGAGGCCCTTAAACATGCCTAACAACCTTAAATGTTTACTTAAATAGGCCTATCAGAGTACATTTTTTCTCAAAATACTACATACAATCTTCCAGTGAATTTGGGCAATATTGTTGTCCACCGCTACTCACATAGTCATCATATGTTTCATATTTCTTCTATGTTTGGAATAAAATTTATTCATCATTGAAGATACATATATTTTTTACTGGTTCATTGGTTGTTGCTTGTTCACTGGTCCATTTTTTCGTTGGTTCCTGCTTGTTGTTGTTTGGTTCAACATTGCAATGTTGAAGTCCTACACTTGCAGTTGGACCTGTTGGTGCTTGCTCACTGGTTTGTTTCTTGATGCTTGCTTTTGTTTTCTTCAAATTTGCAAGGTTGGAATCCTACACCCGCAGTTGGAGTTGTTTTTTCACTTTACAGGGTTCAAATCGTGCACCCGCAATTGGACCTTCGATTCTGTCGTTCATCATTGATAAGTAAGTTTCAATACCATAGTTTCATTCGTATTCATTTTTTACTGTTTACTGTTTATAGTTTGCAAGTAATAATGTTTAAGTATTTATTCATCATTCTTATTCTGCAAACTTTCCATAGAGGTTGGTATATATTTTCCTCCTGCTCTTAAATTTTCCTCCAATTTTTTCCCCAGATTCTGCATCATGTGCATGCCAATTTCATCTACACAACTTCTGTTGTAATGTTTTCTAGCATTACAAATATCGGTCCTTTGTCGTGTGTGACGAAGTGGAAATCTAATGCCTTAATTGAATAAGGAAATACTTTAGCCGTCTCACCTTTCCCTCGATGATATTCCCACCTTTCCTAGGAATGAGTACCTATCTATCCCCTACGAGAATCAAACCCGTGTCTTTCACATGGAAAGACGATGTCAATCTTGTTGCCTTTGCAAAATGTTCTTGTAGAATAAAATTGTAGGTAGGTGTAGAAGGGCTAAGTATAATACAACAATAACTAAGCTGCAAAAAAATTGCACACCATTCTCAGGCATTATCCATCTTTATCAGTGACATATTTCATTAAGTTATAAAGAAAAAAGTTCCAGGACCTGAAATGCAAATCCTGGGTAATTCCAGGACCTGTTGTTGCACTTTGCAAGGTTGAAATCTTGCACTCTCAATTGGACCTGCAATTATATCGTTCATCATTGATGAGTAGGTTTCAATACCATAGTATCATTCGTATTCGTTCTTTACTATTTATTATTTATAGTTTGCAAGTAAGAATGTTTAGGTATTTATTCATCATTCCTATCCTACAGACTTTCCATAGAGGTTGGAATATCTTTTCCTCCTGCTCTTAAATTTTCCTTCAGTTTGTTCCCCAAACTCTGCACCATGTGTGTGCCAATTTCGTCTACACAACTCCAACTATCATTTTTCCTAGTTTTACAAATCTCGGTCCTTTGCCTTATGTGACAAAGTGGAAATCTAATGCCTTAATTGAATAAGGAAATTTTAGCCTTCCCACCATGCCCTCGATTATATTCCCACCTTTCATGGGAATGAGCACATACATGCCTTTGCAAAATGTTCTTGTAGAAGAGAACTGTGGGTAGGTGTAGAAGGGCTAAGTATGATACAAAGGTAACCAAGCTGCAACAACATTGCACACCATTTTCAGGCATTATCCATCTTTATATCTGACATATTTCAGGAAGTTATAAAGAGAATGTTCCAGGACCTGAAATGAAAATCCTAGGTAAAGGATGAAGATAAAACACAAAACGATCTAGTTCCAAACATTAATGTTGATTTCGAATTATCCTCCCACATGATAAATAGAAATCTTGATTAAGGTTAAGGCTGTCATTATTGTTGATTAAGGTTGGTTGTCATTGATTTCAACCCTTGAAGAAAGCTCGGTAGCACAAAGGTTTGGGTAATGGAGCCAAGTTTGTTTGATGTAAAGATGACTCATTATTGTCTTTTCATGGTTGATAATAAGTACAAATGGATGAACTCCAAAGTGGTCCCCTTTTAGTGAAAGCCCTCACGGAAAGAGGCTTTGCAGATTGACTTATCCTAGAAGTATGGTTAGAAAACCCATGCTTAATTGTGGAATAATGAGATGAAGGTCAGTGAATTTGTCAGTGAAAATATTCTATATGGATAGTTCTTGTCATGCCATTTCCGGTGGTATGTGGAACGTCACATAACTCATCACAGTTAGATATTTATGCCCATATGAAGTTGAAGAACCCTCATGAGTCATATAGAAGCCCCCAAAAGTCAAGTGTTGGCAAAAGAAATTATTTAAATAATAAAGTAAATGGAGAACTCTGTAAAATAAGGAAAGTGTAATACTACATGAAAGGATAAACAAGAGGAAAATATCTCTCATTTAAACACACTTGAATATCATTGAATATCTATTTTTGTGAAAGGTTATTTGGGAAGGTATTATTGATAGAGAAAATTTGCAGTAGAAAAAGTTTTGCAGGAAAAGTGTGGTGCAAAAAGTGCGGCAGAAAAAGTGCAGCAGAAAAAGTGTGGCAAAGAAATCATGGCAGAAAAAGTGCAGCAGGAAAAGTGCGATGGAAAAAGTGCAGCAGAAAAATCATGGCAGCAACATGGTTATGGTCTATTTATGAGAGATATGGCACATCTTGTTTGAGGTATGTTTTATGAGCTAGTGTTTATCTCTTGAGATGGTATTGGATGTTTAGTATTGCTACATATATCAGACTTGTTGAGGGATACATTTGGTATTTTTTTGTTGGCATATGGGTATTGGTCTTTTCGTTATGATATGTTTTTGAAGTTGTTGGTTTATCTTGAGGCTACATAATAGTGAGGTTGTGGCACATGGTTTGATGTAAGGGTTTATGGTATTTGGTTTATGGATAGAGTGATGAATTGTTACACAATTTTTGATGGTTATACTGGTGTATGTCTTTGGTATATGGTTAAGGTACATGTTTGGTACATGGTTGAGACAAGTAGTTGATGAGTTGGGACATATATGAGGTGTATAGTTGACGATGTTGGTACATCTTAATGAGTCAAGGTTGATGCATGGTTGATGCATGGTACATGTTGGTTCAGGTTATTGGTATAGGTTGTTTGGTGCAGGTTGATTGGTACAGTTTGTTACAGGTTATTGGTACAAGTTAATAGTGACAGGTTGACAGTGGCAGTGGTTGATTTAGTGACAGTGACAGGTTGTCTATATTTGGAATTTATATTTTAGGGTGGTTGGACGGGGCTAGGACATGTGGTTGTAGCCACCTTCCGATTGTAGCTGGAGAAATTAGGAGGTTGTAGCCTCCTTCTGGTTGTAGCTAGAGAATTTTGGAGTTGGAGCTTCCCTTAGGTTGTAGCCTGAGAAACTAGGGGGTTGGAGCCTCGTTCCAGTTGCAGCTAGAAAACAAAGGAATTTGGTGCTTCCAATGAATGTAATTCTTAAATACATATAAGAAAAAACATTCTGTGGTTTTCTCTCGCTTTGGGTTTCCACATAAAAACACTATTGTATTGTGTATGTGTATGATTGCTCATTTGTTCATTGTTTATTTACTCTGCAATTATTGGATGATAATGCTACACTGATATAACACTTGCATTATATGGTTAAAAAGGATTAAATTTCTCTATAACTGATTCACCCCCCCTCTAAGTAATCCAACAATTGGTATCAAAGAGGGTTCCTTCAAAAATTAGTTTAACCACTGAAAGGAATATCATGGAGAGCAAAAACTTGTATAAAAATGGAATACCATAGTTTAAAGGACAGAAGTATGCATTTTGGAGCATAAGGGTGAATACATATATACAAGCACATGGATTTGAAATTTGGCAATCAATTGTAGATGGTAGCACAGTACCAGTAGTTCCGCCAACAAATGACAAAGTAGTGAAACTCAATCAGAATAATTCCAAAGCCACAAATGCACTTCTAAATGGTCTTAGTGAAACGATATTCACCAAAGTTTCACATTATAAATCCGCTAAAGAGATTTGGGACAAACGCCAAAATATTTATGAAGGAGATTCAGAAGTAAAAGCATCAAAGCTTCAAACTTACAAACATCATTTTCAACAACTTAAGATGAAGGAAGATGAGAATATTGCAGCTTACTTTTTATGAGTTGATGGAACAATAAATACAATCATAGGATTGGAAGAAGAAATCTAAGAATCTATAATTGTTCAAAAGGTAATAAGATCTCTTCCTATGAGATTTGACCCTAAGATATCAGCACTAGAAGAAAGAGAAGATATGAACTCAATAAGCATGGATGAATTACATGAAATCTTCACAGCATATGAAATGAGAACTGAACAGGAAAATCCAGATACAAAAGAAGCATCCTTCAAAGCATCCAAAAATTCAAATAAAAAAAAAAGAACTTAGCAGCAGTAGTGACGTCTCGGAAGATGATGAAGAAGTTGCCAACTTTGTCAAAAGATTGAAAAAGGGAACTAACGATGGGTATAGAGGTTAGCTTCCTTTGAATTGTTTTAATTATGATGGTATTGGCCATTTTGCTAACAAATGTCCTCATAAGAAAAAGAGAAATGATGAAGGTTACTCAAATAGCAAACAAACATATAAAGGAAAAAGAACCACAAAGAAAGTTTTCAAGAAAAACTTATGCACCAAAGAAGTCACCTCATCATCATATGAAGATGAAGTCAGTGACAGTGAGACAAAAAGAGTTCTATTCATGGCAGTAGAAAACTCTGATAAAGAAGGCTCCGAAGAAGACTACGAAGAAGACGAAGAAGAATATGAAGAGGCATAAGTTGACCATCAAGAAAAATTGATGTGTGCCATAGAAGTTATTAGAAGAGAAAAGAAGAAAAACAAGAAACTACAAGAAGAACTAGAAAAGAAAGAAGAAACTCAAGAACTAGAACAAATGATCACAAATTTGAAGGTTCATATAGAAGAATATAAAATAATTGAAGAAACACTCAAAGAACAACTAGAAGAAAAAGATAGGATCATTGGAAATTTGGAAGGAGAGATTCTCACATTAAGAAAGGATATTCAAAAGAAAAATATGCAGAACAACTCAAAAGTTTTGGATGACATTATCAATAGTCAAAAACCTCATCATGACAAGTCTAGACTTGGATACAATTAGACAGAAAAGGGATCAATCTCCAAAACAATAGAGCAAGAAATATATCCAAAAGTTTATGCAGAAACAACTAAAGGGTATAGGAAGATCTACAAGGAAGATTACAAGGACACTCCTCCACTGAGAAGATTCATATTTAAGAATCACCAACCAACAAATAGGCCTCAGGAAGAAGAAGAATTCATAAGATTACCTCCTTTCAGAAGATCTTCAACTCCCAGGTATCAAACTATCTTTTTTGGTTTATGTTATGCATGTAATAATTTTGGACATAAAGATGTGAATTGCAGAGCTAACAATAGGAACATAAACAACTTTGAAAGTCATACACAAAAGGGTTATCCAAGAAGGCCTAGTGAAACATGGAGAAGAAGTTACAACAGGTTTGAATCCTTGAGCATTGAAGTGGAATGTTACAAATGTAACAACTTTGGAAACATGGTCAAAGATTGCAGAATGACAGTCCCTCCTAGAGAACCGCAACAGAATAACAACAGTCACAGACAGGAACCTCAGAAAAGGACATGGATAAAAAAGAAGAATTGATATAGCAATGAAGAATGCACACTCTCTCTACAAGATAAGCATAAGAAACGTGGTTGGTATTTTGACAGTGGATGTTCAAAACACGTGATAGGTGATAGAGACAGGTTTCTTACATTAAAAAAGGAAATAGATGGATCAGTCTCCTTCGGAAATGGTGATTCAGCTAAAATCATTGGAAAAGGAACAGATAGAATTGGGAACAAGAATTCCAAGGAAGAAAATGTTCTGCTAGTAGAAGATATGAAACATAATCTTCTAAGTGTGAGTCAAATGTGTGACCAAGTTTATAAATTTACTTTCGATTAAAAGAAGTGAGAGATAAGAAAATAAGGTTCAGAAAAATTGATTGCTACAACTGCGAGAACTTCAAGCAACATATATGTGTTAAGTGAAATTGGAAATGAAAAGTGTTGTCTAGGAAAGGAAGATGAAAGTTGGCTATGGAATAGAAGAATGGGTCACATACATTTTGATAACCTTTTCAAAGTCAAAAAAAGAGAAGAAGTCAGAGAAATACCCCAGATCACGAAACCAACCAACACTTTATGCAAGCATTGTCAACAAGGAAAGCAAACAAAGACCAGGTTCAAATCAAGGGAATATTCAATGACAAGACCACTGGAAATTGTGCATATTAATATAGTTTGACCAACTACAACAAAGGGTTTAAAAGGTGAGAAATAATTTATGTTATTAGTTGATGATTATACAAGAATGACTGCAGTTTTCTTTCTCAAGAATAATTCAAAAGATTTTGAAAACTTCATGATCTACAAGGAAATGGCTGAAAATGAAATGGATTCAAAAATAAAATGCTTGAGATATGATAATGGAGGAGATCTCACTTCAAAGGAATTTATGGACTACTATAGTAGTCATGAAATAAAAAGACAATTCTCCATTGCTAGGACACCTCAATAGAATGGAGTTGTTGAAATAAAGAACAGGATAATACAGGAAATGGCTCGAACAATGCTAATGGATTCCAAGTTGACAGATATTTTTTGGACACAGGAAGTGCATATAGCAGTTCACATTCAAAACAGAGTAATGCTTAGAAACATCACTGACAAAACTCCCTACGATCTATGGAAAGGAAGACCAGCAAATGTGAAGCACTTAAGAGTTTTTGGAAGAAAATGCTACATTAAAAGAGAAGATGGAAGAATGGGAAAATTTGACTCTCATGTGGAAAAAGGAGTACTTGTTATTTACTCAAATAGAGAAAAATGTCTCTTGGGAATTGGTTCCAATACCAAGGGATAAGAATGTGATCGACACAAAGTGGGTATACATGAATAAATTGAATGAATATGGATAGGTTACAAGGAACAAATATAGATTGGTATGTAAAGGATATGCACATGTTAAAGGAATCGACTTTGAAGATACATTTTCCCCAGTTGCCATAATGGAAGCAATCTGATTTCTTTTAGCTTATGCATGCTCCAAAAATATTAAAGTGTATCAGGTGGATGTAAAATCAGATTTTCTGAATGGGAAACTTGAAGAAGAAGTCTGCATTGAACAACCAAAAGGATTTCAGTTGTTAGAGAATGCATATTATGTGTGTAAATTAAATAAGGCCTTGTATGGTCTAAAAAAGGCTCCTAGAGCATGGTACTCTAGACTAGATAAATATCTACAACATGCAAGGTTTAGAAAAGGAAGTGCAGACAACAACCTCTACATCAAGGTAAGTCAAGATAATATTTTATTAATTGAAATTTATGTTGATGATATTATTTTTGGTAGTGATGATGACAGGTTAAGAAATAAATTTGCAAAGGATATGCAGAATGAATTTGAAATGTCATTACTTGGAGAACTATCCTTATTTTTGGGACTTCAGATACATCAAAGAAACCAAGGAATTTTTATTTCTCAAACCAAATATATCAGAGAAATGCTAAATAGGTTCAGAATGGAAGATTGAAAACTAGTTATCACCCCCATGCAAACCAGTTGCAAGTTGAGAAAAGATGATGATTCAAAGTCTACAGATCGGAGGAAATACATGTCAATGATTGGTAGAGCCTACTATATGTGACAACATCCAGACCATATGTAATGCAAGCAGCTGGACATGTGGCATGATTTCAAGCAGCACCAAAGGAATCACATGTATTAGTAGTGAAGAGGATTTTCAGATATCTCAAAGGAACATAAGAGTTTGGATTATGGTATCCAAAAGGAAAGGATC
>JZKD02S1708173.1:134528-145835 GCA_000966675.3 Picea glauca
GAACATTACAATAAAGTATCACTTTCTATGGGAATAGTTTGCAAAAAAAAACATCAAAGTTGAGTATGTGGGCACAAAAGAACAAGTGGCAGGCATCTTTACAAAACTACTTCCACGGGAAGCCTTTGAGTATCTTCTCTAGAGAGTCAGATTTATTTCTACTCCAAAATGAATTATTTTGAATGCTTGTCTTATATGTCTTAGATGTACACGAGGAAGCACCATAAAGAGGACAGTTCAATCAAGGGGAGCAACCCCGGATGGAAAGATACCTTTGCCATTGATGACAAAGGGGGAGATACTTATCAGATGCAGAGGATAGAGGCATGGTTCCAGGGGGAGCATGAGTGAGATGATTTCAGTATTGCATCAGAGTGTTTCCATCAATGCCAAAGGGGGAGATTGTTGATTAAGGTTGGTTGTCATTGATGTCAACCCCTGAAGAAATCCTGGTAGCAAGAAGGTTTGGGTAATGGAACCAAGTTTATTTGATGTAAAGATGAATCATTATTGTCTTCTTATGGTTTATAAGAAGTACAAATGGATGAACTCCAAAGTGGTCCCCTTTTGGTGAAAGCCCTTGTTACACATAAAAAATACTCACTTTGATAGTGTCGCAAGTGTCTCTTTTTGCTCGCAAGTGTTGCAAGTGTTAAAGAAAGCATACTGCCATGATGCCCATGTCGTGCCTATAAATGACATCAAGAGGACACTTGGCACATGTCAAACACTTGATTTGGAAGAGGAGGAAAGGTTAACTGGTCTCATGAACCTTTTTCCATCTGAAAGCACCTCAAAAACTAAGTTTTGGAGGGGAGCGCTCCCCTATACCTCTTCTGGGAGTGTTGGCGCTCCCCCCTACACTATCTGGGAGCGTTATAAAGCTCTTTGGCCCTTCTGCAAGAGCGCTCCTACCCTCAAGAGTGTTGGCGCTCCCCTAAAGCCTACTAGGGAGAGCTATAGCACTCTGAGTGCCCTTTTGAGGGAGCGCTCTGAGTGCCCTTTTGAGGGAGAGCTACCTATTTTAGGCAACAGTTGAGTTGTTGAGATTAATAGGGGAAGGATCTTTTCATTCTTAGAAGGCAGTTGAGCTCAAATCCCTAGTCTAGCCATGATCTTAGGGAAAATCCTCAACTGAAAGAGGAAAATCCTCACCTTCCCCAAGGATATCTCAATTTGTTGAGCCTCTCCAAGGCTATATAAGCAAGCTTTCTCATGGTGAAAAGGGACTGAAAAGGGAGAATCACTCCAAACTTATGATCTTATAAGTGGTGCTGGAACAGAGATATTTTGGAGGTAAGAGACCTATGATCTCATAGGGAGAAACCAATGAAGCTATCATCATTCAGATCGTGGATCTTTTGAGCAAGGGGTAGACAAGGAGGACTTGACAAAACTGTTGCAATTCATCTACGGTTGTAAGCAATGTTTTGTCCTCGTTAATATAATTTGCTTGGCCTATTTCTTTCTAATTCATGTTCAATCTCACATGAATTTGTCTCTTTAGTAGATAGACCTATTTCAGACTAATATTGATAGAGTAGGAAGTGCTTGTACTTTGTTTGTCTATAGGGCTTATTGAAGAGCGAAAGTTTGGAGCTCAATTCAGAGCATGCAGGGACAAACACCGGTAAAAGGTACTTCTTTTCTCCTTCTTCCTCATACACTAGTCCACATAGATCTAAAAGGAAGTCAGTGACCATGATAAGCACTTTCTGTCTTAGAGTTAAGAGTCTAGCTCTTTGAGGAGATCTACCTATCCGCAGGGAGATTTTCCTTCAACAACCCTCACGGAAAGACGCTTTGCGGATTGAGTTATCCTAGAAGTATGGTTAGAGAACCCATGCTTAATTGTGGAATAATGAGATGAATGTCAGTGAAACTATCCTATATGGATATTGTTTGTCATGCCATTTCCGGTGGTATGTGGAACATCACATAATTCCTCACAGTTAGAGAGTTATAGCCATATGAAGTTGAAGAACCCTCATGAGTCATATAGAAGCCCCCAAAAGTCAAGTGTTTGCAAAATAAATTATTTAAATAATAAACTAAATGGAGAACTCCTTAAAATAAGGAAAGTGTAATGCTACATGAAAGTATAAATAAGAGGCAAAGCTCTCTCATTTAAACACACTTGAATATCATTAAATATCTATTTCTGTGAAAGGTTATTTGGGCAGGTATTATTCATAGAGAAAATTTGCAGCAGGAAAAGTGCGGCAAAAAAGTGCGACAGAAAAATCGCCGCAAAAAAAGTGCGGCAGAAAAATCGCGACAGCAACATGGTTGGGGTCAATTTATGAGAGATATGACACATCTTGTTTGAGGTATGTTTTATGAGCTAGGATTTATCTCTTGAGATGGTATTGGATGTTCAGTATTGCTGCATATATCAGATTTGTTGAGGGATACAATTGGTATTTTGTTGTTGGCATATGTGTATTGGTCTTTTGGTTTTGATATGTTGCTGAAGTTGTTGGTTTAGCTTGAGGCTACATAAAAGTGAGGTTGTGGGACATGGTTTGATGTAAGGGTTTATCGTATTTGGTTTATGGATATAGTGATGAATTGTTAGACAAATTTTGATAGTTATATTGGTGTATGTCTTTGGTATATGGTTAAGGTACATGTTGGGTACATGTTTGAGACAAGTAGTTGATGAGTTGGAACATACATGAGGTGTATAGTTGATGAGTTGGTACATACATGAGGTGTATAGTTGATGATTTGGCACATACATGAGGTGTATAGTTGATGAGGTTGGTACATCTTGATGACTCAAGGTTGATGCATGGTACATGTTGGTTCAGGTTATTGGTATAGGTTGTTTGGTGTAGGTTGATTGGTACAGGTTGTTACAGGTTATTGGTATAGGTTGACAAAGACAGGTTGACAGTGACAGTGATAGGTTGTCTACATTTGGAATTTATATTTCAGGGTGGTTGGACGGGGTAAGGAGATGTGGTTGTAGCCACCTTCTAGTTGTAGTCGGAGAACTTAAGGGGTTGTAGCCTCCTTCTAGTTCTAGCTAGAGAATTGGGGAGTTGGAGCTTCCCTCAAGTTGTAGCCTGAGAAAATAGGGGGTTGGAGCCTCCTTCCAGTTGCAGTTGGAAAACAAAGGAAGTTGGTGCTTCCAATGAATGTAATTTTTCAAGTTATATAAGAAAAAGCATTATGTGGTTTTCTCCCGCTTTGGGTTTCCATGTAAAAACACTGGTGTACCATGTATGTGTATAATTTCTCATTTGTTCATTGTTTATTTACTCTGCAATTATTGGATTATAATGCTACACTGATATAACACTTGCATTATATGGTTAAAAGGGATTAAATTTCTCTATTACTAATTCACCCCCCCTCTCAGTAATCCAATAGTATCTTCCCACATGATAAATAGAACTCTTATAAGGGTTCAAACATGCACACTCTTGTGCACTTGTTCCTTACAGGTGGGGTAGGAATAGGGAAGACATTCACATTGAAAGCACTATTCCAAACACTTATATGAATGTATGATTCAAACAGTTCGAGTGACCTTGTGAAACCAAAGGGGATGATACTTGCATATACAGGAAAAGATGCATATAATGCAGGTGGAGCAATAGTCCACTCTACATTATTAATGCCTTTTAACAAGTCGCATTTTCTTCTACTCGGAAAAGAAATGTTATATACCTTGTAAAATATTTATGACGAACTACAACTTGTGTTCATAGATGATGCATCCTTGATTGAAAGTCACTTCTCATATTTCATTGACAATCGACTGAGAAACATAAAATGTGTCCAAACCAAATGCTTTGGAAACCTTGATATGGTATTCTGTGGGGATCTTTACCAGGCACAACCCATAGAATATTGTCTCACATTTGAGAAACCTATGGTCAACATGCAAACAATGAAGCATGGATTTTGGAAAGACAACATAAAATGGTTTTAATTACTTACTACAATGCGCCAAAGAAATGAAAAATTTGTTGCAATTCTAAATAGAATGCGGGAAAACAACCAAACATGTGATGACTTAACATATATCAATTCAATTTGCATGCAACCTGCCTCTACCGAATCAACCTTCCCTTACCTACAAGAATAAGGATGTTGCAATGCATAACAAGTACATGTTATTGCTCATGCCTGGAAATGATATCATCATCAATTCAATTGATCTTGGAGAAGAAAACCATGGAAATGTACCATGTCATCAACATACAACAACTTTCCCTTTGCAACTTGTCCTAAAATTAGACATGCTAGTTCAAATATATGTTTGCAACTATGATTCATAGGATGGCCTGGTGAATGGTGCAGATGGAATACTCAAAGATTATACCAAAATAGAAAAAGTTGATGTCCTCTGGATTAAGTTCCATGACCTGCATATTGGCCACCAACAAGCCAACAAGTTAGCTTATCTATATAATTCAAACACTTCGTGTGAATGGACACCTATATTGCAAATATAAAAACCAATATCAACATCAACAAAGATAGGTCAACTGGAGATTCGAAAACAGATTCTAATTCAACTTGCTTGTGCATGTACAATCCACAGATCACAAGGGACAACACTTGATAGTGTTTCCTTCGACCCTGCTGGAATACGAATACATGGAATTGTATACATAGATCTATCCCATGTCAGAAACATAGAATCCTTGTATTTTCTAAGCGCTCTTACAAAAGATAACTTCAAAGTCAAACATAAAGTCGATACTAAGATGCAATGCCTTCGGACTAGTGAAAAATGGCATCTACAATATGATTACCAATCCATACAAACAAACTCATCTGTATCAATCCTCTCGCTTAACACATGCAACATAAATGCACATATGAATGATATGCTCAATGAATATGACACAATGCAATCTGATATTTTTTGCTTGCAAGAAACATACATGACATTATGCATGCAAAACAAGCAATTTCCAAATAACAATTTCATATCAAGTTACATTACACATCGAGTGATGATATTAGTGAAAAAAACATATAACAATTTTGGATCATATGCATTTCGGAGAAAAAAATGTTGAGATGGTGCTAACAAGATTAATTTTCTGTGGATTGCAAATTTCAGTATTGAATCTCTATGCCTCCCCACATGCAACATTTCCCAACATAATGAATGTTGTTTCAAATGCATTACACCATTTACATATGAACAAAACCATTATCATTATAGGAGACTTCAATGTTGACATGCTACAAAATAGTGCCATAACAAAAGAATTGGAAAGCTATATGTGCAATTACAATATCTTCTTTCTTTTGGATTAGATGAAGCATGTACAAAATGGACTTATTGACCATGTATGGTAAAATGTGCCCATTTCACAATACACCCTCTTTATTTTAGACACATACTAGTCTGACCATGATACAATTTGTCTTCTACTTGAATTATGAAATATAGATCAAGCATATTACAAAATATTATTTCCATGTCTCAAAGCATATCTAGATACTTTGCTGCACAAAACCAAATCATTCAGCTAGGATCATCCAACTTCTTAATATTTTCTGGCTTGTAATAGATTTTGGCCCAAAAAAAATTCTATATAACCACAACCATGGATCAAGAAAAACAAAGGTTCTTGCTTCTAACTCTATCTTTTAATCTATTTCTTTGATTCTCATTTACTATATGTACATATTACTTGTTTTCCCTTAAATACCAACTTAGATTAATGTTCATTGGATTTTCTGCGTTCCTAGATTGAAACAAACAGAGTAATTGGACAAGACGAAGGTGTTGTCATGTTTGCAGGAAGAGTGTGCTTGTCATTGATGGCAAGAACAACAACAAGGTTGGCAGGAATACAGGAAGAGTGTGCATGGCAAGAACAATAGTAAACCAAAGCTTGAGAGACCAGAAGATGAGAAAGGAAGAATGTGCCAGGTGGGCACTATAAGTCTTTAGGGAAGCCACAGATGAGCAAGCTCAAGAAGCTCAGGAGGAATAGTGCAGAGTTTCACACAGAGCGCAAGTGTGTGCCAAGGCCTAGGTTAATTCCATTACCAAAGCTCAGGAGAGATAGCAGATTCCAGAAACGCAGACGAGGTCGAAGTCATCAGGAATCGCAGAAGGATCAAAGGTCGAAACCTTTGACACTTAGAAATTCTTCCAAGTTGGGAGGATACGTAATCTTAGGAGGAGGAGCGACAGTGGCCATTGGATATAGAGGACACGTGGCGAGAGATCAACATTTCGTTGACTCATGAGCTGGAGATGTTGAAGGTGAGAGTTGTAGGAACTCACGATATGTGAAGTCATGAAATGATTGCAGTCGTCGATCAGAGAGAGAGATCTTGATCGTTGATCTGATATGAAGCATTTCAGAGTTTCGCGAGTTGGGAGTTTCAAGGAAACTCATAGCAGGAGTTCGCGATATGAGAAATCATGACGCACCCATTTTTCTTGGCCCCTGGTCATAGGTGGTGGTCACATTGATGAAGTTTAAGGGAGGAGTTAGCACGTGGCTAGGCTTTACAATGGAGATCACCGAAATTGTGAAATTCCTTTTCGAATAGGGATGTGGTCACAGCCAATGGTCACATCAACGAAAGAGAAGGGAAGGATCTAGCGTTGCTAGGCTCTACCTCAGAGTTTCGTTAATTGGGAAAATCGAGGTGATTGTCAGTCGATCACCTGAAATGAGAAATCACAAAACTACTATAGTTTGGGTGTATGGTCACCACTGATGTTCATGTGAAAGGAAGGGGCTTAGCCAGAAAAGATAGCGCCCACTATGTAGATTTCCCAAAAAGGGAAAAAAGTGCCTAAGACATGAGCGAGCGAAGGTTCTCTCAGTAACTTCTAGAGACAAACTGATTGTAACTACAGAAAATGACTGATTGCATATACCAGAGAATTCGAAGAATCTCAGGGTTATTACCAGAGGAGCTGAAGAATCTCGAGGTATCTGTCAGTGGAATGAAGACTCATCATAGAGACGATTGACAGATGGAAAAGAGTCGAAGACTGTAGCTTCCAGAGAAGCCAAAGAGTCTCAGCATAATGACCATGGATGAAGAATAGAATCAGTGTAATCGCCAGAGGTGACGAAGAGTTAGGTGTATGATTTGGTAGAATACTTGGCATTATAAATACATGCATAACAGAGAAGAGGAGGTCGTTGTTGTTGAGAGTTATTCATGTGGGTAAAATCAGGTTGTGTGCAGTAGCTGAAAATGCACAAAAGAGGTCTAGCACATAGAACATAAATGTATATCTAAGAGAGGAAGAGGAAGCCGAGGTGCGCGTGTAGAGACAAAGCAGAAGAACAAAAATCTCAAAGAAGAATGCAAGCAGGAAGACACTGATGCAGGCAGAGCATAGTAGTGCAGCATAACAGTGATGAGACTGGTAAGCTATTGATAAACATTGTATCACTGTAATAAGTCTCAGTAACAAAGTTTTTATAATCAGGGTGGTAGGGAGGTGCTAGGGAGGACTGTTGTCCTCAGAGTTTTAAGTGGGTTCTTGAACACAAGGAGTTGTAGCTTCCATCTGGTTGCAGCCAGAAAAACAATGGTGGTAGGGAGGTGCAAGGGAGAACTATTGTTCTCTGTTATACAGGTTGGTGCCTGCGTGAATTGAAGTTGGTGCTTCCATCCAGTTGGTGATGGAATACTTAGGGAGTTGGTGCTTCCTTCTAGTGGGTGCTAGAGAAACCAGGGAGTTGGTGCTTCCTTCTAGTGGGTGCTAGAGAAACCAGAGAGTTGGTGCTCTCAACGAGTTTTTGCTTGTAAAAAAGAGGTGGTAGCCTCAAAAGGAGTTGGATCTCAAAAGAATGATAATGTATAGAATATAAAGATTACTTATCATATCAAGAAGAACAGGTTTTTCCCTTTATGGGTTTCGTCAAGAAATATCTATCTCTCTATGTTTCATGTGTGTGATTGATGGTGAATACTCTATTTCTTACTTCACTGAATTATTGTGATCATCATTGAGTGATTTGTAATTAGATTTGAAATGGACATAATTGTTTAATCACAGTAACAACTGATTCACCCCGCCCCCTCTCAGTTGTCCAACAATTGGTATTATATCTAGTTCCTTTTATCTAAAGGTATATCAGTAAGCTTAAACATGTCAAGCCATGAAGGAACGTCAACCAATAAGGCCCCCTTGTTCAATGGAACAAACTTTGCCTTCTGGAAAGTTAGGATGAGAACCTACATAATGAATTTAGGTGAAGATGTATGGGATGTAGTAGAGACTGGTTATGTAAAGCCATTTGTACTATCTAATAAGGATGACAAGCTAGAATTCAGCTTCAACACTAAGGCTATGAATGTTATTCTGAGTGGGCTTGCAGAAGTAAAATTTGTAAAAGTTATGCACTTAGAAACTTCAAAATAAATGTGGGACAAACTCATTAGTAGTTATGAAGGTAATGAGAAGGTAAAGGACACCAAGCTTCAAACCTACAGAGTACATTTTGAACAGCTAAAGATGAAAGAGGATGAAACTATTGGGAAGTACTTTCTGAGAGTTGAAGAACTAGTAAATGCAATGAAATAACTTGGTGAAAAAATTGAGGAACCCTCTTTAGTTCAGAAAATCTTGAGATCTCTACCAGATAGGTTCAACCCAAAGGTCTCTGCTATAGAAGAATTTAATGATCTAAAAACTTTGGCTTTTGATCAACTTCTAGGAATGTTGACTTGATATGAAATGAGGATAGTTAAAGATAAACCTACCTCTAGAGAAGAATCATTTAAAGAAGATAAGAATGAGGATTCTAAGCCTGATGAAATTGAAGAAAAATTTGTGAGAAGACTAAATAAAGGATCAGGCAAGTACCAAGGCAAGCTACCCTTCAAATTTTTTAACTATGGAAGGATAGGTCATTTTGCATCTAAGTGTCCACACAAGAAGAAGGACCAGAACTCTGAAGATTAGGAGAAGTATAAATCCAAGAGATTTGGTAAAAATAAAATTTTATGTGTAAACATTGATGGCTCTTCAGGAGATACAGATAGTGATTCTGATGGTGAAGATAAGATTAATGACTTTATGCTTATGGCCAAAGAGGATTATGATAATGAAATCACAGGAAGTGATGTTGATGATGAAGAAGTTCTAGTTGACTTGGAAGGATAACTGATCAGTTCTCTAAAATAAATTGACAGACTTATATTTATGACGAGAAATAAAAAACAATTGTTGATACAGTTCGAGAAAGACAGTAAAAAACTTGATGAAGATTTTTCTGTGCTAAAAGTGGAATTAGAAGAGGCAAATAAAATAGAGGACATTATGAAACAGTAGTTATCAAAGAAGAAAGCAAGATCTGAAGCCTTGGAAGAAGAGGTAGTAAAAACCATAAAAGAGATGGAGACGTTTAAGGCATTGTATCTCCAAAATCTTCCAAGCATTTAAGCCTCAAAAGGATTAGCCACCATTATGAATCAGCAAAGGAATCCAAATTTAAAAACTGGTTTGGTTTATGAAGAGGGATCAAATAGTGATCAACCAAGCAACAAAGAACCCATCAAGTTTGTAAAATCTACATTTACTGAAAACAACAATGGAGAAACAAAGGAAGATAATCAGTCGCCA
The DNA here is from genome assembly GCA_000966675.3 of Picea glauca. Classification (NCBI taxonomy): domain Eukaryota; kingdom Viridiplantae; phylum Streptophyta; class Pinopsida; order Pinales; family Pinaceae; genus Picea; species Picea glauca. The sequence continues at coordinate 144,109 of JZKD02S1708173.1, forward strand.
AGGAAGAGTGAAAGAAAAAGTACTAGAACTGAATCTGTAGAAAAAATATATAATACACCCTCTGCCCAAAGAAATCATCAACATCGAAGAAATTGACCTGCTCAAAGAAGACAACCATTTTCCAGGTACAAAGGATTTTTCTATGGATATTGTTTGTTATGTTCTAACTTTGGTCACAAAGCTGTAAACTGTTCTTTAAGATCTAGATATGAGCAATCAAGACACTAAAGGAATATATATTTGTTGCAACAAAGAATGAGACAACCAAGTAACAAACAACCACAGACTACAAATCATGTGATGGTTGGAAAAGGGACACAGGTTAAGCATAACAATTGTTATGATCCTTTATTCAATGAACCGGAATGTTACACCTGTCATAATTATGGACATAAAGCTGCAGACTATCGCTTAAGGAACTAGAAACCAGATTTGAATCCCTCTATTGAAAATGTCAAGGTTTGGAAGAAGAAAGAAAATGAAAGGTGTGGATTAGTGTTGTTAGCTCAAAGACAAAAGAACCCCCAGTATATTGATAGTGGATGCTCCAAACATATGATGAGAGACAAAAGTAAGTTTTTCTCTCTAAGTAAAAGAAAATCAGGAAATGTGACCTTTGGAAATGATGCTCCAGGTAAAATCAAGGGTAAAGGGATGGTGATCAGGGGATCAAATTTTGCTCAATTTTCAAAGTGCTCGGAATGCGACGAAAATAATGCCATTGCATCCATCTCGTCTTCCTGATTCCGACAGTATATTTACTTTGTCAAATGGACACCGTATGGAGAAGATATTGTGATCTATTCGCCAAGCCAAATAGGCAAAAATTTTGATGCTGACTGTACCTGTCTGTACAGTCCGTACAGTCCATACGGTCTGATGTGGCAGGGTCGTACAGTCCATACGATGACTTGTCAGGTGGATGATGTGGCAATCATTTCATTGGTTAGCAGTTGGTGAATCATGGAGTGACACATGTCCGTTGTTGGCGAATAGTATGAGGACACGTGGTCCAACCCGAGGGTGCCACGTGTCACTCATTAATTGGTTGTTTGGTTATGTAAAACTTGTGGTGGATTTTGCGGGGTTCGACCCCCGAACCTCCCCAACGCACAACGCCTTCACACGACCCTTCTACCAACGAGCCATCAGATGGTTCTTGTTTGATATATGGTTTCAATATATATTAAACTTGTTTAAAGTTTCAAACGGAGGGGGGTCAGGCCGGGGCCTAGCCCCGACCCATGTATTATCATATATAACCAATGTAATAACCGCGCGCATATTGTATTATGTCCATATATATATCATATATACTGTTGTGTATAGGCGCAGGGTTGAACCATATAACCCATGGGCTTTTGTTATATGACAAATGGTAATACGTGCGTGGGAGTTACACGGTTTTCCAATGAATTAACCACTTGTTTGCCTAGCGCGCGGTCATATGCGCCATACACCCAGGTGCCGAGGCAGTTAAGGGCTGGCGCACCCTTAACCGTTCTATGATTTGCACCGTTGGCGTGGTTGCACCTGGTGCTGGGTTTTCATGCTTTAAAATGCGTCTGAGCCAGGTTCATTCAAGAAGGGTGAGAATTGTAGAACCAAAGATAGCAAGCTTGAAGAGGGAGACTTCCAGGAGGCCTAACTTCTTCATTTTTCGACCGATTGAGGTGCCGAAAGAGCCCATACAGGGGTTTTGGGACGCTGGGAAGCCATTGGAGCAG
>JZKD02S1708173.1:152924-164832 GCA_000966675.3 Picea glauca
TATGATAGGGGAACTATCATTTTTTCTTGGTCTACAAATTACTCAGAGGTCTGAATGGATATTTCTTTCTCAAGAAAAATATCTAAGGGAAATGTTGAAAAGGTTTCAAATGGAATATTCTAAACCTATGAGCACACCTATGGTCACTGGATGTAAGTTAAGCAAGGATGATGACTTGCCTAATGTTGATCAGAGTTCATATAGGTCTATGATAGGCAGCTTGTTGTACATAACAACATCTCATCCAGACATAATACATGTTGTTGAAATGGTATGAAGGTATCAGGTCACACCTAAACAAAGTCATTTGTTAGCTGTCAAAAGGATATTCAGATACTTGAAAGGAACAATGGACTACGGTCTATGGTATCCTAGGAATCAGAATTTTCAACTATCAGTCTATTCAGATGTTGATTGGGCTAACTGCGTGGATGAAAGAAAAAGAACGAGTGGAGGTGCATTCTTCTTAGGAGATTCCCTTATATCATGGTTAAGAAAGAAGCAAGGTTCCATTTCCTTATCAACTACAGAAGTTGAATACATTGTAGTTGCCACTTGTTGTACCCAAGTATTGTGGATGATTCAGACATTTGCAGACTTGGAGGTAAAATATACTGCACTGATCCCAATCCATTGTGATAATACTAGTGCAATTAGTGTGTCAAAGAATCATGTCTTTCACTCCAAGACCAAGCATATACCCATCAAGTATCACTTCTTGAGGGAACAGGTAACCAACTCTATGTTTTTTGTGCATTATATTCCATCCAAAGATCATATTAACGATATATTCACTAAACCACTTGCACAAGCCCAGTTTGAGTATCTACGCTAGAACTTGGGCGTGACCCTGTTATCAAGTTAAAATAGTCCATTATGTCAGGGGGAGTATGTAATTGGTTGAATATCTGATACCTCTAAAAAGTACTGCAACAACTCAGGGGAAGCATGTTTTCTTTGACATTGATGTTAAAGGGGGAGAAAAGGTGTGGATTCTACAATTGGAGGTCTAAGTAGAATAGTGCATCTGTTCAAGGTTTCCATCAATGCCAAAGGGGGGGATTGTTGGACTATTTGCAGGTAGAGTGTGCTTGTCATTGATGGCATGAAAAACAACAAGGTTGGCAAGTATATAGGTAGAGTGTGCATGGAAATAACAATAGCAAACCAAAGCTCAAGAGACCAAAAGATGAGAAAGGAAGAATGTGCCAGGTGGGCACCAGAAGTATTTAGGGAATCCACAGATGAAGAAACTCGAGAATCTCATGAGGAATACTGTAGAGTTTCACGTAGAACACAAGTGTGCATCGGGGCTGAGGTTAATTCCATTACCAAAGCTCAGGAGAGATAGCAGTTTACAGAAACACAGACGAGGTCCAAGTCATTAGGACTCGCAGAAGGATCAAAGGTCGATACCTTTGATACTTATAAATTCTTCCAAGTCGGGAGGATGCGTAATCTTAGGAGGAGGACTGCAAGTGGTCATTGTATCTAGAGCAAACATGGCGAGAGATCAACATTTCACTGACTCGCGAGATGGAGAAGTCGAAGATGAGAGTTGTAGGAACTCGCAGTATGAGAAGTCACAAAATGATGGGAGTCATCGATCAGAGGGAGATATCTTGACCATTGATCTGATATGAAGCATTTTAGAGTTTTGCGAGTTGGGAGTTTCAAGGAAAATCATAGCAAGAGTTCGCAATATGAGAAATCACGATGCACCCCTTTTGCTTGGCCCCTGGTCATAGGTGGTGGTCACATTGATGAAGTTTAAGGGAGGAGCTAGCACGTGGCTAGGCTTTACAATGGAGATTGCCAAAATTGTGAAATGCCTTTTCAAATAGGGCTGTGGTCACAGCCAGTGGTCACATCAGCGGAATAGAAGGGAAGGAGCTAGCATTACTAGGATCCACCTCAGAGTTTCCCGAATTGGGAAAATCGAGGTGACTCCCAGTCGATCACTCGAAATGCGAAATTATGAAACGACTATAGTTTGGGCGTATGGTCACCGCCGATGGTCATGTGAAAGGAAGGGGCTTATCCAAAAAAGCTAGTGCCCACTATATAGATTTCTCAGAAAGGGAATAAAGCGCCTAAGACATGAGTGAGCTAAGGTTCTCTCAGTAACTGCTAGAGACAAACTTATTGTAACTGTAGAAAACAACTAATTGCATATACCAGAGAATTAGAAGAATATCAGGGTGATCACCAGAGGAGATGAAGAGTCTCGAGGTATCTATCAGTGGAATGAAGAATCATCATAGAGACAATTGAAAGATGGAAAAGAGTCGAAGACTGTAGCTACCAGAAAAGCCAAAGAGTCTCAGCATAATAGCCATGGATGAAGAAAAGACTCAGTGTAATCACTAAAGGTGAAGAATATTTAGGTGTATGATATGGTAGAAGACTTGGCATTATAAATACACGTAGAACAGAGAAGAGAAGGTCATTGTTGTTGAGATTTATTCATGCAGGTAAAAGTAGGCTTGTGCAACAGCTGAAAACACATAGAAGAGACGTAGCACATAGAAAAGAAATGTGTATCTGAGAGAGGAAGAGGAGCTGAGGTGCGCGTGTAGAGACAGCGAAGAAGAACATAAATCTCAAACAAGAATGCGAGAAAGAAGACATTGATGCAGGCAGAGCATAGCAGTGCAACAGAAGAGTGATGAGACTAGTAAGTTATTGATAAACATTGTATCACTGTAATAAGTCTCAGTAATGAAGTTTTTATAATTAGGGTGGTAGGGAGGTGCTAGGGAGAACTATTGTCCTCAAAGTTTCAAGTGGGTGCTTGAACACAGGGAGTTGTAGCTTCCATCTGGTTGCAACAAGAAAAACCAAGGTGGTAGGGAGGTGCAAGGGAGAACTATTGTTCTCTATTATACAGGTTGGTGCCTGTGTGACTGGAAGTTGGTGCTTCTATCCAGTTGGTGCTAGAACACTTAGGGAGTTGGTGCTTCCTTCTAGCGGGTGCTAGAGAAACCAGGGAGTTGGTGCTTCCTTCTAGTGGGTGCTAGAAAAACTAGAGAGTTGGTGCTCTCAACAAGTTGTTGCTTGTAAAACAGAGCTGGTAGCCTCAAAAGGAGTTGGAGCTCATAAGAATAATAATATATAGAATATAAAGATTACTTATCATATCAAGAAGAAGAGGTTTTTCCCTTTATGGGTTTCCTCGGGAAATATTTGTTTCTGTGTGTTTCATGTGTGTGATTGATGGTGAATACTCTATTGCTTACTTCACTGAATTATTGTGATCATCATTGAGTGCTTTGTAATTAGATTTGAAATGGCCATAATTTTTTAAGCACAGTAACAACTGATTCCCCCCCCCCCCCCCTCTCAGTTGTCCAATAGAAGGACTCTTAACCACAAATGTAGAAGAAGACATACAAAGATGCATGCTTCTACCCTTATTTCATATTCCATTGTTTTGTATTTCATTTATTGTCTGTATAATTATTCTACTTCTTTGCACCTAATTTATTAAATGTAGATACTACATATCTTCCTACAAAATGACTTATCGTCATGTCAACTGTATTTTTTGTACTGCTACATTGAAATAAATAGAACTATATTTATTTTTTTACATGTATTTCTACATACCAACTTACCTTCATGTCCATTGTATTTTTTGTGTTGCTACATTGAAAGAAATAGACTAATTGGAAAAGAGGATGAAGTCTTATATGCCACAACACAGGAAGCTGAAGTACAATCTTCGAAAAGGTATACCAATAGTGATAGTAAATCAAACACACAAAACGAGTATGTGGATAAAATACTAGACTAGAAAATGATGATTTGACAACAATGGGGCTTTGTTGAGACTTCCCGCTTCCAAAAATTTCCCTCCCCTTTTCTTTTTTCCTACTATCTTTTATCCCCTTTTTTTCCCTCTTCTATACTTAATCGAATTCCCCTTTATTTTTCCCCTCTACTTTCCCTTTATGGTTACTTTACTTAGTCGTTTTTCCAAAAATGGGTAGGTGCGTGGGTTGGTGGACTCACTGGTTCACATTTCCACTCATTCTTTTATATCACGAGTATGACCAAACGCTTCCCCATTCCATACTTAGACACTTTTTCAATCACAGTTTCCCGGACTGGAGGGCTCAAAATTGTGCCTCTATTGTTCTATGTCCTGCAAATAGCACCTGGAGTTCCGCGATATACAAATTGACAGTTGGACTCTCAGGATGACAGGCTCAAGTTTTCACTTCTATTGTTCTGAGACCTATAAACAACACCCAGAGTTTCGCGATATACATATTGACCGTCAGAATCCCCCATTATGCCATGTTCCATGTTACACATTTTGCAATCAAAATTTTCGAGACATACAATTTGACCGTCGGGCCCTCACGTCTCCTAAGTATCCCTTGACACCCTATTTCATACTTGATCCCCTTCGAGCCTGTATGTGACATCTAGAAAAATTATGAACAATATACAATGCATATGCTTATTTAGTCGGTGTCATGTTCAATGTACACATGTTTGCATTAGAAAAAGTTGGATGAATGACATGGGAATGAGTAGTCAATCATCGCAAACATCAACAGAACGACAAGGCCAAAGGTAAAGATTCATACATTATGCTCTTGCTATGTTTAGAAAACAAATATCCTGAGTTATTTATTCCTCTATTCCATGATAAATATGTTGATGTCATCTACAACACATGCTTTTCAGTTCACAAGAAGTATTGACAAGCATAAGTGAAATGTCCAACATAGTGCAAGATCTGCAGACTAAGAGGTATGGTTACAAAACTCTGACCTCCATACTTCATCCAAATTATGCATCTACTTGTATGTTAATGAAAAAGAAAATGATACAAACTTCCATTCACATTACTTTTTCTGTTCAAAAAATGTCACCATGTCTAAACTTATAACACCCAATATACTATCCATAAAAGGCTTGAATAGCCATCGAACTGGAAAAGTGTTCGTTGGGAACATAATGGTCGTGTATAGCACCTACTTAGACAAGGAAAACAAAACTAGATGCATTATGTGTGCTGACATGAAAGACAACGAAGCCATGATGACATTCACACTGACTATCCCTACACACCTTGTCCAAAAACATGCAAAAAATATTTTTCTAGGTAATGAGATATCCATTACAAATTTCAATATATTACCGAAAACAGTATATGATCGTGGTGATTGTGATCAGATTATATCGCTCAATGAAACAAGTATTGTGGAAAATTTTCCCACAGTTTGTTCAGAATATCATTTCGTACTAGACACAACAATCAACCAACTTGCAGAGAGCAATGAGATTTACCCAATCAGAACCATTGGTGCAGTTGTCACACTCACGAGAAAAGTTGGCTCGCAACACATTCTCCATATAAAATATGGAGACTCAGACAACGACAAGGCAATGGTACCATTCTCCATACCCAATTTTGTCCTTTACTTTCACATGCTCATATATCTTAGTTATCTTACACAACTATTGCATTGTTCCATGTTGCATCTACAATTGTTTGACACCTATTCAAATTTATTTTCCTCAATGGAACAACAATTTCATAAAGGGAAATTTCCAATTATTCTCTTCAAAAATATAACAAAGAAAAGAGATGTTAAAGAAAGGATCTTTCACACAACCCAATCAACATTTGTAATAGAATTTTGAATAGACATAGTACATGATCTCAAGAAACTAACTAGCTCGAGAACTGTTGTATGTATACATATACAATTCCATCCACACTTTGCACATAAAAATTTCCTTAAACAATTTTGTGCATCTTTTTTGTTGTACACATATATATTTTATTGTTCAATATATTAACTACTATGCTCACATGCACAGGTTGAGGGTGTTTTGGTTGTAGCAAATGCATACTCGACCCCCTTCGATCCTGTATGTGCCAAATGCAACCCTCCTACTTCTGCCTCTGATTTCATAAATGATGGCACAATTGATTGTCTACGATGCAGTAAAAAATTCCCTTAAATATATAGACATTTCCTCAACGCTTCCATCTGAACCCTCAACAACACAATTGTACACTCTACAATTAGACAACTTGTATTACAAGATGTGCTTCCTACACTGGTAGAATTGCCATATGAAGTATACCTACAGAAAAAGGCAAACATTGTCTACATTTTGTGCGACTTTCACGTCCATAACAAATTTACATTAAATGAGAAAAATGTCATACTGCATATCAGCTGAACCAAAAAAAATAAAAATTATATCATTCGTTGACAGGAAACGAAACAATTTGATTTGTATCTGTCCATGCTACCCAATCAAGATATGAATAGAGTTTTGCAGTGCCATGGAAAAGTGAATTGGAGGTGCATAAGATTGTTGAGTCCAGGAATGAGAAGCATGAGGAAAGACCTCATACAAAGTACCCAACCGTGAATAAATCAGGTCCATCCTTTGAGCCATCAAAATGGCTTGCTCCTCTGAATGGAACCATCAGGCATTTTAAATAATATTGCAATTTTTGCATTGTTCAAACTCCATTAAGTTAAATGTTGACACTCTTTTCTAGAACTAGTAATGTTAGAACATTGTCAGGTCAACATGATGTTGGTTCATAGTATTATCAGAAGAAAATTTTCATAGTGATCTTGGTTCATAGTAATATAGTAATCGACAAATTTCTTGGTGCCCATTTGGGGATTTGGTTATAGATGGGATACAATGTCCAATCTCTGCTAATTTTTTCTTGTGTTGTGTTTGGCAGAGTTTTGTTCATGTCCTTTTCATATTGTAGTTCAAGGTGCTCATGGGCCTGGTTTTTGAATTATTGTTGGATGATAGATTTAGGATCTTAATGATTTTTCTATGTTCTTAAATAATATACAAGACCTGCCTTTCCTTTTAATGTAAGCTCTATGAAGAAAATGTAATATGTAGTTCATTTTAGCACTTTTACTTGATTGATGAAATTACCAAAATTCTTCTTTAGAAATATTTTGAAATAAAAGGATATATGTTAGTTGAAGTCGAATGGGACTATGATATAAACCAAACAAAATTAAAATTAAAATTCATCATTGTTATACTTACGGTCAAGTTTAAAGTACAATAATTTTACTTCAACAACCCTCCATTGATTTTTCTGTAACTTTTCGATGCTTCTCTTATGCAAACACATCCTGGAAAGTATAACTATGACTCTCTTTCTCTATTCCTTCATTGAAGAGCATATATGGTTGTGTAATGCACTTCATAGTTGTTGTTAAGACCATCAATGGGGCTTTGTTAAGACCAATTCCCGCTTCTGAAAATTTTCCTCCCCTATTTTTCCCCTCAACTTTCCCTTTCTAGTTACTTAGTCATTTTTTTGAAAATGTCTCATGCTTTTATATCACAAGTCCAACCAACCACTTCCCCATTCCATACTTAGCCACTTTTTTGATCACCGATTCCCAGGCAGGCGCACTTAACATTGCACTTACATTGTTCCACGATCTAAAAACAACACTCGGAGTTCCGTGATATACAAATTGACCACCAAACTCCCCCATCATGCCTTGTTCCGTGTTACACATTTTGTAGTCAAAATTTCAGAGACATACAATTTGACCGTCAAGCCCTCATGTCTCCTAAGTATAACTTGTGACCCTATTTTGAAGCCCGACTGACCTCTTTCCATACTTGGACATTTCTTGAGATCTCTTTCGCAGGTCGTCGGGTTGGCGGGTTCACAAAATCTCCAATCCTTAATCTCTCTTCTCCCTCCCCGCCACCTTCCCACTTATTTCTATCTATGCAATTATTAAGCTTTAATGCTAACATCTCGCCATGCAGGGACCGTAAATATTGTCATTATTGAGCGAAAGGCTCGATGAGATCTCCCATTAATACTCATTAAACCAAGATTTGCAGAGGATTGTATTATCCCTTCTGAGTGTTCATTTCAAACATCATGGAATCTCTTTCATGCATTGTCGGGTTGGCGACTTCACGAAATCTCCAATCCTTAATCTCTCTTATCCATCCCCTCCACCTTCGCACTTCATTCTAAGTATGCAATTAGTAATATTTAATGGTAACAAATCATTATCCAGGAACCATAGAGATTTTCATTAATCAACAAAAGGCTCGAGGAGATCTCCCATTGATACACATTAAACCAAGATTTTTGGAGGGTTATATTATCCTTTCTAAGTGTTCATTTCAAACATCATCTGGAGAAAATAGACATTCTCAACAACTTATGGAAGCAACTCAACAACGGTTCTATGGAGATATGGTAAACACCTTCGGGAATTATGACCAGAACTTCTAGTGGTCCAGGGAATATTCTTACTACTCATCCCCTTACACCCATAAGGAAGTAATTTGGATGTCTAGAATGGCTCGTGCAGGTTATGTTCCTGAATTCTTTGACTTTAAGGATATGGTCTCTTGGTGCGTCGAGAGATATATTTCAAGCCAAATAATTATTCAATTGCGGGACCAGTCTCTTGTTCTGTGGAGATACAATTAACATCTTAGGGGGTGAGGACTAGAACTCCTAGTTTTCCAAGGCATATTCTTACTACTCATCCCCTTCTTCCTAGAATGAAGTAATTTGGACCTCTGGAATTTCTCGTGTAGGTTATTTCCCTAAAGTCTTTGGCTATAAGGAGGTGGTCTCTTGGTGCGTCGAGAGATATATTTCAAGCCAAATAAGTATTCCATTGCAGGACCACTTTCCTATTTCTTTGTCACCTCAGGTCTTCCAAGAGATGTTGATATTGTCGAAGCCAACATTGACCTTCAGAGGATAATACTACAAGAATTTCCTAAAAAATCATGATAATTTGTTTTGTATGCATGTTCAAGATCTTACCGATGCCTTCGGCATGTTGCTGCACTAGATGAACAACACAAAATTGTATGCATGTTTTTTTTTTGTAACTCCCCTACCTGTATTTATGACAAGTGTGTTCAATGCTTCGGTGCAAAGAATGTTACAGGTATGAACTAACTGAGAGGGGGGGGTGAATAAGTTAGTGTAGATTATAAACAATTTCCCTGCTTTTAACTTTGAATCAATAATCTTAGTGGAAGTGAGTCTTTACTGTGAAATTTAGAGTTATGAACATAGAGCAGATAGCATAAAGAATAGCAATCAATCACAGCATTCAATCACATGTATGAGACATAGATTTTTCATGAGGAAACCCAACCAGGGAAAAAACCTCTTCTTCTTAGGATGTTAAGCAAGCTCCAACTACTTTACATATCATCTTTTATGAGCACCAACTCATAGAGGCTACAACCTCTGATTACCAACACCAACTGGCTGAGAGCACCAACTCCCACAGAATCCCAGCACCCACTGGGTGGAAGCACCGACTTCCTTTTTACTTCAGCACCAACTGAGTGAAGGCACCAACCTTCAGATTCTACAAGCACCCACTTGCAGAGAGAGAGACATAAGTCTCCCTAGCACCACCCTACCACCCTTATTTGCTAAAATAAATATTGCTCAAATCAATTTGTTCATTCTGATATAGCTTGCTTACCCTTTCTGTTGATCTACTCTGCATTCTTCACTGTCTCTGATCAGTTGCTCCGCTTCACTGTCCTCTACAGCCCATTCTCAGCTTCTTCTCCTATCATGCAGATTCTCCTCTTCCTTTTCTCACCTTCAGAGCTCTCTCTCTCTCTCACTTCAACAACACTATACAATCTCTGTTTCAGCGCATTATATTGTTTTTGCACATGCAGAAATTTTCCTTGCTTTTCTCAACTCCAACTGCAGTTTCCTTTTTCATTCTTTCTTTTGCTTTTCACATGCCAGCATTCTCCCTGATTTTCTGAACTGGCTCTTTGCATGCCTCCTCTACGCATGCCACATCATGCAACGCTGTGTTTTTTCTGTCTTAAAAGACAGTCTAATTTTAGACTGAAAGTCCTGAGTTACGCAGATGTACAGCCACCGTCCAGAGTGATTAGAGAAACCCAACTGCCAAAATTTTCTAGACTTGTCAATGCAAATGAAAGACCCCTGCAAAACCCTGTATTTAGACCATCCTCTTCCTAAATCGGAATATCCTACTCTTCTTGGGTTTGAATTAGACCCAGGGATAACACTGATCACTGGCCTGGCAATGTTAAGCTCCATTGGTTGTGTATTATATCCATTTGACGTTGGCCACAACAATCGCATTGTGAATGGTAAACCAAGGCATCTTTTTAATGGTTTCTTGATGCTGCTGCTAGTCATGGCCGTGGCTAAGGGAGAGCCAACAGGCGATATACATGTCCTTCTTGATTTTATCAGCAAGGTTCCCCATGGGCGAAGGATGAACTGGAATGCCAATTGGGTCATCTCACAGAGCTTAGAGTTCTTTCCCTGAGATCAAAGTTGTTGAGCGGTCCTCTTCCTTCAGACCTTGCAAATGCCAAGGATTCAAGAAGAATCTATCTTCATCATAACATGCTTTCTGGGCCATTGCCTCTGTTTCTGTCTCAATGGGGGCGCTTGAATTGACTGGATCTTTCCTTCAAACATTTCAATGGGTCTATTCCTTTTTCCTTGAATAACCTAACGCATCTTAGCGGTCTCCTCTTGTAGAACAATTCGCTAAGTGGAAGCATACCCAATCTCAACATCCCCACTTGGATATTGCTCTATCATCATCTAGCTTCTTCTGCCAGTTCTCTTGTGCGTGCTCCATAACCAATAGATTTCCATCAATGACAACCTTGACAGTCTGCGTCATCTCTGCTATAGCCATATTTCCAACAATCTCCCCCTTTGGCATTGATGGCAATATGTCTTTCATTGCTCCCCCTTTGACATCAAGGGCAAAGGGTTAAACTGTTCTCCTCAGGCTCCCCCTGACTTTGTGCACTCAACTGTAATACCTGCGAAAAAGGAATGAATTACATCAACACTATCCACTAATCTGACCACAACTCTCCACCTGAAGTGATGCCAATTTTGATGCATTAATGTCTTGAGAGTTTAAACTGGGAAAGGTATCATCTCTGATCTCTATGTATTTTCACTTGCTGCAATTTTACCATGTTTAGTAACCATGCTTCTTGTGAAAAGATCCTTTAGACCTGTGCTCCTTTAATCAATCATCTATGCTCTGTCTTGTACACATCTGCTTCTGCCAATTACTAACTGAGGTACACTCTGTCAATTGTGACTTCATCTTCCAATCCTGTGTACACCATATGGAGAGATTCCAACTCACCTTGTCTAGATGAGCTCTAATCACATGGGAAATTAATTAGCTGAAACTGTAAGAAGAGACATACTCCCCCTTTGTGTTATCTTTCTTTCATTTTTCATCTTCAAAAATACCTGTGCATGCTTTGTCAATGATCCACCGCTCTGTTTTATGCTCAATCAAAAGACTCTTTGCATCTGCAATCTTCTTCATTCTTCTGTACATCTTCAGTTTTGTTCATGTCAAAGATGTTTAGAGCTATGCTCCCCCTATCAAGATAACCCCAAGGACCTGGTCATGAGAAACCAATCTGGAATTATCTCAAAATCATTTGTGCTCTCTCTATGTTAGCTAAGAGGATGATCCACGTTTTATCTTCCTACTTGCAACAACCTGTGCAGACATCTAATTTTGCTCAAGACTGATTCGCAAATTTTCTTCATAGTCCTCAATCTTCAATCTAGCTTCCATTCTGCTCTCAAATAGTCTTCTTATGCATGGGGTCTACCCTGTTTTGAATTGTTGAGGATACTTGCCTTTTATATAATTCAATAATCATCATATGCTTCAGATTCTCTTTCATTACTTCAAGAATTCTTCTTATAAAAATGTCCATCTTTGCTGCTCATGACCAAACTCAACACAATCACAGATAATATATTCACAACCATTGATCATCAGTTCTGATAAATGAACCTCTCTCCAATCATTCTTGTCTTAAACTGATACTTCAGATT
>JZKD02S1708173.1:168452-185574 GCA_000966675.3 Picea glauca
TGTAGATTATTAACAATTTCCCTTCTTTTAACTTTGAATCAATAATCTTAGTGGCAGTGAGTCTTTACTGTGAAATTCAGAGTTATGAACATAGAGAAGATAGCATAAAGAATAGCAATCAATCACAACATTCAATCACATGTATGAGACACAGATTTTTCATGAGGAAACCCAAACAGGGAAAAAACCTCTTCTTCTTAGGATGTTAAGCAAGCTCCAACTACTTTACATCTCATCTTTTATAAGCACCAACTCATAGAGGCTACAACCTTTGATTACCAGCACCAATTGGCTGAGAGCACCAACTCCCACAGAATCCCAGCACCCACTGGGTGGAAGCACCGACTTCCTTTTTACTTCAGTACCAACTGAGTGAAGGCACCAACCTTCAGATTCTACAAGCACCCACTTGCAGAGAGAGAGACATAAGTCTCCCTAGCATCACCCTACCACCCTTATTTGCTAAAATAAATATTCCTCAAATCAATTTGTTCATTTTGATATAGTTTGCTTACACTTTCTGCTGATCTACTCTGCATTCTTCACTGTCTCTGATCTGCTACTCTGCTTCACTGTCCTCTGCAGCCCATTCTCAGCTTCTTCTCCTGTCACGCAGATTCTCCTCTTCCTTTTCTCACCTTCAGAGATCTCTCTCTCTCACTCACTTCAACAACACTATACAATATTTGTTTCAACGCATTATATTGTTTTTGCACATGCAGAGATTTTCCTTGCTTTTCTCAACTCCAACTGCAGTTTCCTTTTTCATTCTTTCTTCTGCTTTTCGCATGCCAACATTCTCCCTGATTTTCTGAACTGGCTCTTTGCATGCCTCCTCTACGCATGCCACATCATGCAACACTGTGTTTTTTCTATCTTAACAGACAGTCTAATTTTAGATTGAAAGTCCTGAATTACACAGATGTACAGCCACCGTCCAGAGTGATTAGAGAAACCCAACTGCCAAAATTTTCTAGACTTGTCAATGCAGATGAAAGACCCCCGCAAAACCCTAGATTTAGACCATCCTCTTCCTAAATCGGAATATCCTACTCTTATTGGGTTTGCATTAGACCCAGGGATAACACTAATCACTGGCCTGGCAATGTTAAGCTCCGTTGGTTGTGTATTATATCCATTTGACTTTGGCCACAACAATCGCATTGTGAATGGCATCATTTGTGTGTTTCTTGAAAAATCGATTGGTAAACCAAGGCAGCTTTTTAATGGTTTCTTGATGTTGCTGCTAGTCATGGTCGTGGCTAAGGGAGAGCCAACGGGTGATAGACATATCCTTCTTGATTTTATCAGCAAGGTTCCCCATGGGTGAAGGTTGAATTGGAATGCCAATTGGGTCGTCTCACGGAGCTCAGAGTTCTTTCCCTGAGATCAAAGTTGTTGAGCGGTCCTCTGCCTTCAGACCTTGCAAATGCCAAGGATTCAAGAAGCATCTATCTTCAGCATAACATGCTTTCTGGGCCATTGCCGTTGTTTCTGTCTCAATGGGGGCACTTGAATCGACTGGATCTTTCCTTCAAACATTTCAATGGGTCTATTCCTTTTTCCTTGAATAACCTAATGCATCTTAGCAGTCTCCTCTTGTAGAATAATTCGCTGAGTGCAAGCATACCCAATCTCAACATCCCCACTTGGATATTGCTCTGTCATCATCTAGCTTCTTCTCCAAGTTCTCTTGTGCGTGCTCCATAACCAACAGATTTCCATCAATGACAACCTTGACAGTCTACGTCATCCCTGCTATAGCCATATTTCCAACAAAGAAATCAATCCAATGTCTATAGATAAATATATATTACCCACTATTTTTCTTATAGATTTACTATTAAAAAATTGCCTTGGAATCTTGGTTGGGGCTTCTTTGTTGGATTTAACACCTCTTCTCGTTTGCATGGTTCGATAGTCTCGTAATTATTAAATATTGTATTGAATCAAGTAAATTGATCAAATATTAAGCATGGAACAATTATGTGACAATGAATTGCGTCGATCACATGAGGCTTCTACGGAAACATAAATGAATTTCACACACAGTTTCAAACCAAAATTCAATTACATTCATAATGTAGATAGAATAGAGCAACACTAATTCACAATGCGGGAGTTGGGGCCCCACCCAAGAAGTTTTGTTCTCATATCAACCTTACTGAGCGAATGATCTCTTATTTCCCTCTTGCTTCCTTAATTCCTTCACTCAAAAAGAAAGTATACTATTGGTTGTCCAGCCCCTTACCTCTATTTGAGCACTTTTAATTTATTAATGAAATTACCAAATTTATTCTTCGCAAATATTTTGAAAAAAAAATATATATATATATATATGCTAGATGAAGTCAAATGGGGTTATGAAATCAACCACAATACTAAAATTCAAGTTCGTTGTTGTTATACTTATGGTCAAGTTGACATTACAATAAGTTTATTTCAACAACCTTCCATTGATTTCTCTGTATCTTTTTGATGCTTCTCTTATGCAAACACATCCTAGAAAGTATAACTATGACTCACTTTCTCTATTCTTTGATTGAAGAGCCCATAGAGCTATCTAATTGACTTCATATTTACTGTTGCTCCTAAATTCTGCACCTAAGTGCTAAAGGGCAGAGCCACGCCACTGAAAATTTGGAATGGTCTTTCTTTTGAATTTGTTGTTGAGTTAGAAGGTTGTTTCACCAAGACAAAAGCGTGGTCAAATTGGCAAGATGATATGGATGAGGGTTCTCTTGGGCTGGTAGTAGAGTAATGAAAAATAGGTGAAATAATAGAGGTAAAAACAGAGGGAAACAACAAACCATTCAATGAATAATCTGTTGCAAGAGGTTTAATACTTAAAATAATATTTCAAGGCATTAAACAATGTATCAAAAACAAAATTACTCCCACATGTTGCAATAAAAACAAATCTTCATCAAAGCATTGGTTGACGCACCCCAGTTGCCTGAAATGACCAATAGCCTAATATACCAAATCGACCTCCCTATTATTGGATCGACAAAGATGAATATTATGCGATCAGAGAATTTTTTTGTGTGAGAATTGAATTGGAAAACATTGTTACTTATTCTAGTTTTTTTAAGTTCTTATCATAGTAAGAATGCAAAATTATACTAACCCACTGTTATCTACAAAATCCAAACATCAATAGCATTTGTAAATCAACTATACATAGTTATAGACAAAAATCAAGTTATAGTTTATATTTTCATTTTCTCACACCCTTTTTAGTGATACAAACACAATACAAAACAAGGATGTGGATAAAATATTGGACTAGAAAATGATGATTTTGCAACAATGGGGCTTATTTGAGACCAATTCCTACTTCCAAAAAATGACCTCCCATTTTCTATTTTCCCACTCTCTTTTATCCCCTTACTTTCCCTCTTCTATACTTAACCAAATTCCTCTTTCATTTTCCCCTCTACTTTCTCTTTCTGGTTACTTAGTCGTTTTTCCGAAAATGTCTAAGTGCACAGGTTGGCGGAATCACGGGTTCACATTTCCACTCATGCTTTTATATCATGACTCTGACTGACTGCTTCCCCATTCAATACTTAGCCACTTTTTCTATCCGGGGTTCCTAGGAAGACGGGCTCTAGATTTCACTTCCATTGTTTCGTGACCTATGAACAACACCCGTAGTTCCAAAATATACAAATTGACCACCAAACTCCCCCATCATGCCCTCTTCTGTGTTACACATCTTTCACTCAAAAGTTTTGAGACATACAATTTGACCGGCGTGCCCTCATGTCTCCTGAGGATCCCTTGTCACCCTATTTTGAAGCCCAACTGACCACTTTCCATACTTGGCCATTTCTTGGAATCTCTTTCATGGATCATCAGGTTGGAGGGTTCACGAAATATCCAATTCTTAATCATTTTTCCCCGTGCCCGCCACCTTCACACTTCTTTCCAAGTATGCAATTAGTAAGATTTAATGCTAACATATCATCATTCAGCAACCATAAATATTTTCATTAATGAGAGAAAGGCTCGAGGAGCTAGTCACACTGACTATCCCTACACAACTTTTCCAGAAACATGCATAAAAGATCTTGCCAAGTAATGGGATATCCATTACAAATTTCAATATTTTAGTGAAAACGAGTCTGATTGACCGCTTCCCTATTCCATACTTGGCCACTTTTTCGATTGCGGGTTCCCGGACAGGCGAGCTAAAGATTGTGCTTCCATTGTTCTACAACCTACAAACAACACTCGAAGTTCCGTGATATACAAATTGACTGTTAGACTGCCCCATCATGCCCTCTTTCGTGTTACGCATTTTTCACTCAAACATTTCAAGACATACAATTTGATCGTCGGGCCCTCACCTCTCCTGAGTATCCCTTGTGACCCTATTTTGAAGCATGAATGATCGCTTTCCATACTTAACCATTCCTTAATCTCTCTTCCCCATCCCCACCACCTTCGCACTTCTTTCTAAATATGTAATTAGTAATCTTTAATGCTAACAACTCATCATGTAGGAACCGTAAACATTGTCATTAATGAGAGAAAGGCTCGAGGATATCTCCCATTAATATGCATTAAACCAAGATTTGTAGAGGGTTATATTATCCCTTCCGAGTGTTCATTTCAAACATCATGGAATGTCTTTCGCGGGTCGTCGGGTTGGTGGGTTCATGAAATCTCCAATCCTTAATTTCTCTTCGCCATCCCTGCCACCTTCGCACTTCTTTCTAAGTATGCAATTAGTAAGCTTTAATTCTAACAACTCATCATGCAGGAACCGTAGATATTGTCCTTAATGAGAGAAAGGCTCGAGGATATCTCCCATTCACACGCATTATACAAATATTTGTGGAGGTTTATATTATTCCTTTTGAGTGTTCATTTCAAACATTGTTTGGAGAAAACAAACATTCTCATCAACTTATGGAAGCAGCTCGAAAACAGTTATGTGGAGATACAGTGAACATCTTCGGGCATGAAAAACAAAACTTCTAGTTGTCCAGGGGATATTCTTACTACTCATCCCCTTTCTCCCAGAACGAAGTAATTTGGACCTCTGGAATTGCTCGTGCAGGTTGTGTCCTTGAAGTCTTTGAATTTAAGGAGGTGGTCTCTTGGTGCGCCGAGAGATATGTTTTAAGCTAAAGAATTATTCCACTACGAGACCACTCTCCTGTTTCTTTGTCACCTTAGGTCTTTTGCAAGATGTTGATATTGTCATAGCCAACATTGACCTTCAAAGGAGAAGACTGCAAGGGTTTCCTAAAAAATCATGATAATCGGTTGGACCTCCTACACGAGTTCTTGGAAGACCCAACGAAAGTTCCTGAAGATATCACAAGGCTGCAAGTTATTTCGTTTAGAAATCCATTGCGGGAAATTTCCTAGTTGTTTATGAGAATAATGGGACATGAATCCAAAACAATCATTTCCTGCATGATTTTTTATATTTTGTATTTCACGGTCAACGAACAAGCCATTTTTTATTGGGGAAGCTGATTTCCATTGAAATCTATTCCCAATTGTCATGATTCAAATGGGAGAAGAAATTTTATATGTCATCCTACTTGGTTTTCGTGATAGCACATTGTTGTCCATTTCAAAAATTGTTTGTGTCCAAGAAGGTAAACTGTGAATTCGACCCAGTAACCTTCTGGTACCGGGCCTTATGGAGGCACAAGGCCTCCCATTGTTTTTATGAGTTTTTTAATGACTTTGTCTTAGTTTTCAAAGATTTATTGTTAGGAAAGGATGCTCCCCGGATGTCTGACCAGGAAACCAAGTTTTTGGAGAGGAAGGGGGCACTTGAAAAAATGGAGAATTACAGTGTAATAATGATTTTTGGCTCCAAGGAAAATCCTGCTTTCTTTCCATGTCACATTATAGACATAATGTTTGTTACAGAAATAGTAAGGAAATACAACTACTGGTTGTATTTTTTCCATGAGAAGAGAAAAAATTAGTTCATTCCTCTGCCTTGGAAATTCGGGGACTTCGTGTTCAGAAACGTCAATAAGATTGACGGATTCACAAGCCATTTCAACAACTTGAACCTAAGATATGATGAAATAAAGAGAGGGTTCGACCCTAATGGGATTTTTGTACAACATTTACTAGTAGTTGGCTTCAACAATTATTTTATCCATACACTCCTGAACGAATACATAGACAATGACAATAACACTCCTACTCCTAACGTTGGCAACCTAGAGACATTGCAAAGCACCAATGAATTGTACAAACAACAAGGAAAAGGCCTCACTGAGAAGAGTGTCCAATCCCTAGCTTCCACTCCCAAGAGTACGACATCCCAGAGCATCACTCCAACGAACCACCCCAGTAAGAAAGCAACCCAAAATTCTTCAAACGAAGGAGGAGATAATAACCCTCCTCTGGGTAAAATTGATAGTTCTCACAAGCTTCCCATGAGGAAGAAGAGAAAAAATGTTGTGAAAGAAGAGGAAGAGCCCGAAACTAAGAGTGAATACATGGAAGTTGAGGTTGATCTCGAAAATGTCTTCCCCAATGTTGATCATCTCAGGGACATGATCCACCATAATCCCCTAATGGAAATAGTTGAGACCGAGATTTTTGACGAATATGAAACCTTCGTATTTCATTTTTGACAATGAATCTAAAAAAATAATTATTGAAAAGAGAGATGTAAGAAATGAGAAAGGGAAATCTCATTCAAAGATTAAACTTGGGAACATGCAGTCGTCCCAAATATCCTGAATTCACCAAGCAACCAGAGATGCTCTTGATGATTCTATTGGAGGCCTTGAGGCGGAGAATGCCAAACTGAAGGACCGAATCAAGGAATTGGAGGAAGGTTTGATTCCTATCCCATTGTTTTCCAGTCCTTTAGCAATAACCGTGTCTGCCACCCCTGCAGCCAAGTTAAAAGGATCCTCCATCCTCCTCACATCATGTAGAGGATATGTGGAGAAGAATATCAGGAAAATAATGGAACTCGTTACTGAAGCTTGGGAAACATAAAAAATTATAGCTTCCTTTGGAACGAGGGCACATGCCTTCCAGGAATATTTGTAGGAGGATTTAAAAAATGAAGAAGGTTTCTATCTAGACATTGTCGTCCCTTTTGGCATCAATGTCACCAACATGATAGAAATGAGAAGAAGAGAAGAACATCTTCCATCCCCAAACCGGATCAAACAATTAAATGCATGCTGGAAAGAGAAAGTTAAGAACCTACATCTCATTTTCCTATCATGTGAACAAGCCATATCAAAGAAAGAAGAATTATTCATGATGATGATTGAAATAGACTTAGCCGAAAGTACCAATGAGGTCCAAGACCCCAAATTAACCCTCAACTCCTTGTTCTTAAACAAGCAAGCCTTCAATGAACAAGATGATATTTTTAAGGGGTTGTATTTATTAAAGTTTTACAGTATCCTTGAATATGATGAAGATGATGTGGACAACTGGCTAGCGGACTATAAGAAATTGAACATGCTCTGCATAATATTTCTATCGATATAAGGGAATTAGAAAGCGATATTTTCAACAAAAAAATCTGGCATGAGATCAACGTGGCCCCCATGAGAATCTAAATTGAAGAATGGCTCCAAAGGGAAATCAACAAGCTCACCGACGAAGGAAAATAAGCAGTTGGCATGATTCCAGTAACTGCCAACGAGAGAAATAAAAAGGCATCAGCAAGAAAATATCAAAGGGGGAGAGAGATACCATCTTAGTAAGTCTATACTGATAACATCCTTCTTTTTCTATCAATCTAGTTATTCCACCTCTTTAAATAGAAATGTCTAACCAAAGACTGATAACTTCCAATTTCTTCTTTTCAGGTCTTGTTGTCTACCATCACCCACTTCTTCTTTCTACATTCCTATTTCTTGTACTTATTTATTTTATGGTCTGTGAGAGCCCCAATCCCAGTCTCTATGAAAAAGGCATTTAAATTTCGAGGATTATGTAACAGACATTATTATTTTTTGAGAAATTTCAAAGAAATCTATTTTGGGAACAATCTCAATGGTGCCTTGTAACCTTGTTTTCGGAATGCAAAGTTAGTTCTCTTTATGCATGTCACTCATCTTCTTTTATTTTATGTGCTCAGAAATATTTATCTTGAACTATGATGGATGTCAGAAAATTGTGTATATTTAATTTGAATGTTTAATGTGTGTGATTCCTGGTCCTATTTTCTAGGAAACTTTGTTTCAAAAAACAAAAAAGAAAACATTTTCTATCGTTTTGTATTTCCTTAAGTCATTACGACAGACTTTATCTAAGTCCCACATTTGAACTATACACGCCCTAGGAAAAAATTAAAGAGGAGTACCACATCTATAAAAACGTACTAGGATTGACATCCTCATTACGTTGTCGTTTTAGTCCTAACAGATTCAAGGGCCAATAGACTTGTAAATACATCTGCAAGAATATCCGCATAAATAAAAACCTTCAAAAAAATTTAGCATTGCCAAAAAAAAATCAACTGGACAGACATGTTACAAATATATCAGTTGGTACTATACTAAACTGTCATAGGCATCTTACAAATATTTTAGTTGGATAGGCATGTTACAAAGATGCCCTCTTCCTAGAGAGAAATTGTAGATCAACCTCTATAAAGTGGGCTTGCTGATCACGGACAAAAGTTTTAGGAAAAGGGCATCTTCCTCTGTCTCGACACCTTCTTTTCACACAGTTTAAATTAACTTCAATGAGCTAAAAACTTGTGAAAATAAACAATCATGTTAAGTGTGTGTTAATATATAGAAAAAACTAGCAAACACATAGGTCACATAAGAAGATCAAAGAATCTTCGACACTGAACACATTTTCAAAAAAAATTATATGGGTTTTTTTGCCACCACATATAACTTTATTTATCCTAACACATATAGAGACACACAAGCCAGATGATCTATTTATTAGAATGAAATGTTTGTTTCTTACATTGTCCATGGGAAAAATTAAAGAATTGACTATGAAAATTGAAGTTAACTCTAAATATTGGGATGAAAGTCAGTTGGAAGTATACAAATATCATTATAAATGAATTTCATAAATACATTAAATATATAAAACCTACAACATAGGAACGAAAATTTCCAAGATGGAAAGTTTGACTCCAACAATATATCAAGTTACAAGTGATGGGCATATCTGTTCTTTTTAGTAGCTATATGTTGCACTACTGGTAATAGGAAAAATTATGGAATTTTATTAAGAAAATAAAATCAATATGGATTATTCAAAACACGGTATAATTAGAATGAGAATACTTTCAAAAACTAAATGGTTTCAATGCTAGAATTTCTCTAGGAGATTAATGCCTGGGCACCTTCTCTTTCTGAAATGAATGTGAGTCGTTGATCAGTTTCCAATGTGCGATCTGGGCGACCCTGGAACTTTAGCATACCTGCTAAAGTTTTACAAACCTGCCAATTGTAGAACTTCCCTAACCATATTTAGCTATGGAACAAATTTATCACAAAGTAACTTTCTCGCTAATTACTTGTTGACCCGATATTAACACAATATTATCATTAACTAATTCGGGAATTCGGTACTCCGGCTCTTTGCGGCTCCAGGATTTGGGGGAATTGTGTTTGTTTTGGAAGAAAAAATCCCAGAGTGACATTCTCTCAGAGTCATGTAGCAGCCTGACGTGTTTTGGTGGACGTGTCGGAGAGTGCCACATGTAATTTTCTACATGGATATCACCTATCCTATATGTTTCTTGCCACGTGTCCACGATAGTTTCCATGTGTCTCTGATGCTTTGATCTTCTCATTCTCTCACGACCCCTCCTTACCTATGCATTTATTCCCATTTCAACCTGGCAGGGACTACACTGTCATGCAACACATTTTTTATAAGTTTTTGCATTGATAACCTTTTATAATTAATGTTTGAGGTGAGATAGTATAAGTGTTTAATAGGTAAGCCTACATGAATAGTTAAAAAGGTGAATTTATTGTTAATGAATACTTATGGCATAGTATATCACGAGAGACATTTTTGGAAGTATTGGGAATGAAGGATTGTAAGTGAATTATTAATGAGAGAACCCAAAAAAGAACTGTTGAATGAATATTCAGGAGCTGGTCTTTGGAGGAGTTCCATGACTAGACCATCAAAGGTAAAGAGTACTTAAGGTTAGTAAGATATTAAAAAAATTGATCAAATCCCAACACAAAATACAACTTTTGAAGAAATAAATATAAACTTTAAAATTTAGTCTCTAAAGAGGAAATAAGGGAGTTATATTATTATTATAAAATCTCACAAAAAGGATTTTCATAATATCTCTTTCAGAATAAACTTAGAAACATTTAAGCATTTTTCCATCCTAAAAATATGATCCTGAACAAGGTCTTCCATCCAATAGTATTTTAGGATAGGACCTTTTTGGAAAAATTTATTTACAAGAATATAAAAATGTATTTATGAGAATGTTTTTCATTTGGACGAAGAAGAACCTGAGGATAAGAATCCAATAGTATTTTAGATGTCATATTTCAGACATCCCCTTCTATCATGATAAAATAACTTTCTAATGGCATGCATTTGATAGACTGGACATGATTATTCTTGCACGAGATCTGAGTTATGCATGAGATTTAAGGAGGGTACGAAATCAAATATACCACTAAAATCCAATATATTTGAAATAAAAAAGTGATTTTTCATATAAACGAGACTTAGGAAAAGGATCATCAAATAAAATATTCCTCTAATAAAATTTACAAAGTTACCTAAATTTGATAGACCACTTATATGCTTTAGTATTCATGTAGAATTTTAGTAAAGGGGGCCATTCAATTTTTATTGAGACAAAAGAAATTAATTGGAGTTGTTGTAGCCACAACATCTTGGTGGAGGGAAAAAATGACATGTAATTGATGGAGACTAACTCCGAGGGATTTTCTAGCATATATAGATGAGTGCACAACCTGTTGAACAGGATAAGTCAACTGAGAGGGGGGGGGTGGTGGTGAATCAGTTGTATAAAATTTCTTTCATTTTATAAGAATATTACTTATTAATCAATAAATTATGCCTTTAACATTTAACTTGTAGTAATACATTTAACCAATAAATATACAATCACATAAATGAAACAGTGACACGGTGATTTTTCATGAGGAAACCCAAAAGGAAAAAACCTCTTCTTCTTATGAATGAAAGGAAAGCTCCAACTCCTCTTTACATTCTTATTTTATCCTAGCTACAACCCAGATGAGGTTGCTACCTCTGTTTCTTCAGCACCTACTCAATGGAGGCTACAACTCCTAGATGTACAAGCACCAACTTATACAGGAGACTTTTACAGTCTCCCCTTGCTCTTCCCTACCACCCTAAAATCATTCTTTGTCACTAAGAACCTGCAAACCAACTTTTTATCTTCTCTATCAAATATTAAGCATTCAAATCCTCTCTTCACAATTCATTCTTGACTAGACCACTTAGATTTATCAATATGTGTATGTGTCTTCCCTCCTCTGTCTTTTCTCTTCCTCAAATTTTACAAAGCCATATATCTCCCATAATCCTCTCTTTTCTTTTCTTGCAACATTCACTTTATATATCTTCATGTATCATCAGTGCGTACAATAGAACCCTCAAGCTTCAAATATTTAGTTACAATAACTGAATAACTAACTTATAGTGATCATTATTGGTCAAGGCCTCAAGAAGAATAGTATCCACATGATCATTTTAAATATTTAACCAGCACCATTCGATGAACATACATCTATTTTGATTTTTCAGCACAGAATAACGCTCGAGTGCTTCAGCAAGACAATTGTGCTTAAACCATATTCCCATTGGCTATGACCACGGGCTTAACTAAAATGCATTTTACATTTTGGCATTTCTATGGTTTTTTTTTTTTTCGTTTTTTTGAGACTCACAATAGTCCCTTTCAGCATTTCAGCTTTTAGCATTTTGGCATTTCGGGGTTCGCTACTTCAAAGGTTAAAGTTCCTTTGATATTTGATTTCCTGGTCTGCAAAACTACAAAATGGAGTCTTTGTTGATGTTCCTATTTCAGGATTTTGGTGTTTCGCATTTCGCAACTTCGGGACTCCTGTGATGAAGAGTCTCGACTCTTGACTCCTCCAACTCTTGGTATCCAAAACTCCGAAACGTCGTGGTTTCACATTTCATGATTTCATCATTCTTGCCGTGAGTTTCCTTGACACCTCCAACTCCTGGTATCCAAAACTCTGAAATGGAGATTAAGTCATGGTTTCACATTTCACTGTTCCATGTTTCAGCGTTTTAGCCTTTCATATTTCGACATTTCGGATTTTCACATTTCAACATTTCGCGAGTTGGAATGCTATCGTATTTCCTTCCTTTGACTTCTGATTTCCCGATATCCACATCGACGGTCCCATGACCTTTCATGATCATATGGTCCTGATCTCATTGGTACTTTGTGCTCTGATCAATGGCCCACAACCTTTCATGATTAGATGGTCCTGATCCCATCGGGACTTTGCATTTCATGATTTCACATATCACGATGTCAAAGGTTGGAGCTCCTCCTTTCTTTGATTCCTGAATTCCGAAGGAACTGTTGGAGCTCCTCCTTTCTTTGATTCTCAAATTCCAAAGGAACTCTCAGTGAACCACCATGCAATTCCAAAAGAACTCTCAGTGAACCACTGTGCAGCTTCAATTTTGACATTAATGACAAAATCTATGCAACAACATGTGCAAACTGAACAACAAACTCCCCCTTTGGCATTGATGGCAAACTTTAAATCTCTTCTCCCCCTTTTGACATCTATGGCAAAGGAATCAACCATACTTCCCTTGATCAAATAAAAACCACTTGCAAAGATGTATCATTTCAGCAGCAACTCCCCCTATCAATAATAGTCAATAAACCTGTGCAGTCTGATTTTATAATGAAGCCCATGCAATCTTTGAAAATGAAACAAAATTACAGAGGGTAAACCCCTAACTGATCCCTCAGACTTTCAAATTGCATTTTAGGTAAAGGTTTAGTAAATACATCTGCAATCTGATCCTTTGTGCCAACATATTCAACTTTAATAACTTTTGACATAACCTACTCTCTTAGAAAATGAGATTTAATGGGAATGTGCTTTGTTTTTTAATGCATAATGGGATTTTTAGAAATACTAATTGCACTGGTATTATCACAGAAGATAGGTATAGGTTCATCATAATGATTATGTATATCTTCCAGCATATGTTTCATCCATAGAAATTGAGTGCAACAAGTTGCAGCTGCTGTGTATTCTGCTTCAGCAGTAGACAGAGACACTGCTAATTGTTTTTTACTTGACCAACTTACAAGACATCCTCCAAGAAAAAATGTTGCTCCACTAGTACTCTTCCTGTCATCAACACAACCTGCCCAATCAGCATCAATGAAAGCATACAAATCAAGCTGATTACCTGTAGGATACCACAAACCATACTCTCTTGTCCCCTTAAGATATCTGCAAATTCTTTTGACTGCAAGTAGATGAGAAGTTTTGGTGAAGCCTGAAACCTGCCAACTTGACAAACTGCATGCATAATATCAGGTCTTGTAGCTGTAGCATAAAGAAGACTACCAATCATAGATATGTATACTTTCTGATCAACATCTTTAGTATCATCAAACTTACTTAATTTATAGCCAGTAACCATGGGAGTGCCAACTGGTTTAGACTCTTCAATCTGAAATTTCTTAAGCAGTTCACTGATATATTTGGTTTGAGAAATGGAAATACCTTTATCAGATTGAGTAATTTGCAAGCCTGAGAAAACCTTCGTTTCTCCTAGCATGGACATCTCAAACTCTTTTTGCATACTTTTAGCAAACTGTTTACTGAGCCTATTATCATCACTACCAAAAATGATATCATCTACATATATCTCAACAATGACCAGCCTATCATTTTCTTCTTTAATATATAGATTACTATCAGTGTTACCTTTCCTGAATCCTTGCTACCTCAAGTAATTGTCAAGTCTGGAATACCAAGCCCTTGGTGCTTGCTTCAGTCCATACAATGCCTTTTTCAACTTGTAAACATATTGTTCTACTTCTTGTACCTAAAAACCATTTGGTTGTTCCATATATACTTCTTCCTCTAAATCACCATTCAAAAATGAAGACTTTACATCCTTTTGGTAAACTTTAATGTGTTTAGAACTGGCATAAGCTAGAATCAGTCTAATGGATTCCATTCTTACAACAGAAGAAAAAGTTTCTCCAAAATCTATTCCTTCTACCTGTGCATACCCTTTACAAACCAATCTAGCCTTGTTTCTAGTTATTTTACATGCTTCATCCATCTTATTTCTGAAAACCCATTTAGCCCCTATGGCATTCTTATTCAAAGGTCTAGGAACCAATTCCCATGTCTTATTCTTTTCTATTTGACTAAGTTCTTCATTCATTGCTTTCATCGAATACTCATCTTTAATTGCTTCAATATTTTTGGGTTCAATCAGAGAAAGTAAAGATACATGTTCATGAGTTGAGGTGGATTCTTGTCTTCTACTTCTTGTTTCAACACCTGCATTTATGTCACCAATTATCTGTTCTTTAGGGTGATTTTTATGTATTCTCTTGTTTGGAGTCTTTGATGGAGTTGTGCCCTGTGTCAAAGTAGGAATTAATTGTTCACTATCAATAGCCTTAGCTTCTTCTGTTTCACTTACCTCATCATTTGTTTTATGCTTGTCATCTATCTCATATATTTGATGATTCTTTTGTTTAGATTTAGACTTCAAAAATGAGGACTCATCAAATTTCACATCTATGGCTTCAACTATTTTGTTCAATATGAAGTTGTAACATTTATAAGATTTCCTTGAACAGGAATACCCAACTAAAATACCTTCATTTGTTCTAGATTCTAACTTACCCAAATGCTTGTCAACTCTTTTGATATAACATTTACTGCCAAAAATTCTGAAATGTTTAACACTAGCTAGTTTGCCTTTCCATAACTGATAGGCTATCTTAAAATGATTGTTTCTTAGCAAGATTCTATTTAAAATGTGAACAGCAGTATGAACAGCTTGAGGCCATAGTATATTACTTAGTTTAGATTCATTGAACATAGTTCTATCCATCTCCATAACAGTCCTATTTTTTCTTTCAACCACTCCATTTCGTTGAGGTGTTTCAGTAACAGAAAAATGTCTTCTTATCCCATTTTCATCACAGTATCTGTTGAATTCTTTAGACATAAATTCCCCTCCATTATCTGATCTTAAACATTTACTTTTCATGTCACATTCATTTTCATTTGACTCCTTGAAGGTTTGAAAACAACTAAAAGTTTCATATTTCTTTTTCAATAAAAACATCCATGTCATTCTAGTAAATTCATCCACAAATAGTAGAAAATATATTTCTCATTTTAACCCCGTTGTTCTCATAGGTCCACAGACATCAGCATGTACTATTTCCAATGGTTTAGTTGTTGAATATTCTTTGGTTTTGAATTTAACTCTAGTTTTCTTACCATGTTGACATTGCTTGCAGACAGAACTTGAAAGATCCTTTATGACAGGTAAGTCTCTTATTGCTTCCTTTTTGTTCAACTGAATTAGATTTTCAAAGGTAACGTGTCCAAGTCTTTTGTGCCACAACCAAATTTCATCTTCACTCCCAAGATAACATTTTTCTTTTTCTTCATCTAGTATGTAAATGTTGCTTGAAGTTCTTGCGGTTGTTCCAACTAGTTTATTTGATTTTATATCCCTGATTTGACATCATTTTGAATCAAAAATCATAAAGAGACCTTTATCATAGGTTTGACTTACACTCAATAATTTATGTTCCATTTCCTCAACCAATAAGACATTTTCAACGATGATTTTCTTATTGTTTAGACATACAGTTCATTTTCCAACTATCCTAGCTGATTGATCATTTCCAAAGGTGATTGTACCTTCTTTTCCTTCATCTAGTTCAACAAAGAGTTGTTTTATAACTATCATATGCTTTGAACATCCACTATCCACAACCCATTTTACTTTATGTTCTACTTGTAGAGCTATAGTGCATTTTTCAATGTTCAAATTTTCACTTTTCTTTTTCCAAAATTTGGTTTTCAGATCTGTGTAAGTGGGTTCATTAAATTTCTAAAAACTCATAGGAAAATTTCTTGACACATGCCCAAAGTTGTTACACTTGTAACATTCAGTCTCATATCTTAAGGTGTCAAATATGTTGTAAAATTAGTTCGTATTGTTTTCACTATTTTTACCATGTCCTCTTCTATATTCAAAATTAGACCTTTCATGACTGTTATGTGCATTTATCTTTCTTGAAAAACTATTACAAAATGTAGCCTTATGTCCATACTTATAAAAAAAGAAACAGTGTCCTTCAAACTTGTTTTGATGTCTTCCATAACTTCTTCTATGCATTGTTGAACCCTAATTTTCTTCTTGCCTTTCTGATTCCATCTTCTTGCTAGTAATTTTCTCATGATTATCCTCTGTACCTGCTTTCTCAACACTTGAACTATAACATCCATTAGTTACTTCTTAGATTTATAACCAATTCCATTCTTATCATATGTTTATCTTTTACTACTAATAATTTGATCTAACACTTGAGAACTCTGATTCATGTTATTTTCTTGTACTTTCTTTCTTAATGAGACTACTTCAATTTTTAAACCTTCATTTTCCTTATCATTTTCTGCAAGCATTTTAGTTAGAGCTTCTTCAGTCACTCTAGCCTCTTCTATTTTAAGTTTTAAGTCAACTACCATGATTTCAGTGCTATCAATCAAATCATTTGATTTCTGTAATTCAAATTCTAGATTATCAATTTCTCTTTTAAAATGTTTGCATTCTCTTCTTACTTTTCTTAATTCACTTAAAGCACTTACCAGTTCATCTTCTAGATCAACCTCACCTTATTCTTCTTCACCAGACTGATCATCCTGTTTTTCCATAGCCATAAAAAGTTGTACATTTGAACTGTCATCACTCTCACCGGATTCTGAAATATCACTATCATCTTTTATACACTGGCTTTTCTTTTTGTAAGTTTTTCTTTGAAAAAACTTCTTATGTCTATTCTTGAATTCCTTAGGTTTTCTATCACTGTCTTCTTCATTATTAGTATGCT
>JZKD02S1708173.1:185624-213840 GCA_000966675.3 Picea glauca
GGTTCTCATCTCATATGTTGTTAGTATTCCATGTAATTCATCCATTTCTAAAGTATCAAGATATGTTCTTTCTTCTAATGCAGATATTTTTGAATCAAATCTTGCAGGAAGTGATATAAGTACCTTTTTCACAATAATATTATTATTAATTGTTTCTCCTAGACCACTCATGGTATTAACAACTTCATCAATATGAAGAAAGTAGGTAGCTATATCTTCAGATTATTCCATTTTCAGGCTTTCAAATTGACTTCTATATGATTGTAGCTTAGCACTCTTTACCTTAGTGTCTCCTTCATATACATTTTTCAATTTATCCCATATTTMTTTTGTTGATGCACAATGCATAACTTTAACAAATTCTGACCCTGCTAGACCTCCTAGTATTGCATACATAGCTTTGGAATTACTCTCATAGAGTCTCTTACCTATAGAATCTATTGGAATGGTTGTTGGGACTTTATATTCATTTAGTACATCCTTCCAGGTATCTACTCCTTGAGTTTGTAAAAAAAACTTCATCTTGATACTCCAAAAAGCATAATTATGACCATCAAACAAAGGCAATCCATGTTTTGTAAATTGTGACTTCTTATCCATTACGAATGATCAAAAACTTCCAGTGGTTAAACTGATATCTTGAAGTATCCTTCTTTGATACCAATTGTTGAACAAGATAAGTCAACTGAGAGGGGGGGGGTGAATCAGTTGTATAAAATTTATTTCATTTTATAAGAAGTTTACTTATTAATCAATAAATTATGCCTTTAACATTTAACTTGCAGTAATACATTTAACCAATAAATATACAATCACATAAATTAAACAGTGACACGGTGAATTTTCATGAGGAAACCCAAAAGGAAAAAACCTCTTCTTCTTATGAATGAAAGGAAAGCTCCAACTCCTCTTTACATTCTTATTTTATCTGAGCTACAAACCAGATGAGGTCGCTACCTCTATTTCTTCAGCACCTACTAAATGGAAGCTACAACTCCCATATGTACAAGCACCAACTTGTATAGGAGACTTTTACAGTCTCCCCTTGATCCTCCCTACCACCCTGAAATCATTCTCTGTCACTAAGAACCTGCAAACCAATTTTTTATCTTCTCTGTCAAAGATTAAGCATTCAAATCCTCTCTGCACAATTCATTCTTGACCTGACCACTTAGATTTATCAATCTGTGTATGTGTCTTCCCTCCTCTGTCTTTTCTCTTCCTCAAATTTTATAGAGTCGTATATCTCCCATAATCCTCTCTTTTCTTTTCTTGCAACATTCACTTTATATATCTTCCTGTATCATCATTGCGTACAATCAAACCCTCGAGCTTCAAATATTTAGTTACAATAACTAAATAACTACCTTACAGTGATCATTATTGGTCAAGGCCTCAAGAAGAACAATATCCACATGATCAGTTTAAATATTTAACTAGCATCATTCGATGAACATACATTTGTTTTGATTTTTCAGCACAGAATAACCCTAGAGCACTTCGGAAAGACACTTGTGCTTAAACTATATGCCCATTGGCTATGACCATGGGCTTAACTAAAATGCATTTTTCATTTTGGCATTTCGGCATTTCGGTGGTTTTTTTTTTCGAGTTTTCGAGACTCACAATAGTCCCTTTTGGCATTTCATCTTTTAGTGTTTCGTCATTTCGGGGTTCGCTACTTCAAAGGTTAAAGTTACTTTGATCTTTGATTTCCCGGTCTGCAAAACTCTAAAATGGAGTCTTTGTTGATGTGGTTGTTTCGGGATTTCGGTGTTTCGCATTTCGCAACTTTGAGACTCCTGTGATGAAGAGTCTTGACTCTTGACTCCTCCAACTCCCGGTATCTGAAACTCCGAAACATCGTGGTTTTGCATTTCGCGATTTCATCATTCTTGCTGTGAGTTTCCTTAACACCTCCAACTCCCGGTATCCGAAACTACGAAATGGAGATTAAGTCGTGGTTTCACATTTCGCTGTTCCATGTTTTGGTGTTTTAGCCTTTCATATTTCGGCATTTCAGATTTTCGCATTTCAGCATTTCAGGAGTTGGAATGCTATCGCATTTCCTTCCTTAGACTTCTGATTTCCCGATATCCACATCGACGATCCCACGTACTTTTATGATCAAACGGTCCTAATCTCATCAGGACTTTGTGCTTCGATCGACGACCCACAGCCTTTCATGATTAGACGGTCCTGATTCCATCAGGACTTTGTGTTTCATGATTTTGCGTATCACGATGTCAAAGGTTGGATCTCCTCCTTTCTTTGATTCCTGAATTCTGAAGGAACTGTTGGAGCTCCTCCTTTCTTTGATTCTCAAATTCTGAAGGAACTCTCAGTGAACCACCATGCAATTCCGAAGGAACTCTCACCGAACCACCATGCATCTTCAAGTTTAACATTAATGACAAAACCTATGCAACAACCTATGCAAACTGACCAACACAACCCCTACTTCTTAATGGAAGGTTTAGAAATGGCATGCAAAAGGCATGATCTGGTATGTTAGCACTCTGTAAATTTGTTCGGCTAATAAAACAAATGACAGAGGTAACTATTTCAACCAACTTTAGGTTGGATTATGAACCTTCCAACGAGAGAGGTCTCTCTTGAGCATATAGTTATTTAAAACATTCAAAATATTTATCAATGTGCACACAAAGGTCAAATTCTGCCATAGTGTAAAATTTAAAAGTGGCAGGACAAAAAAGAAGAGCAAGGCCATTGGGAAATGGGTTCTATACCTAATGATGTACGTAGATTTATTAGTTACATCTCCCAGAGGGAACAAAGGAAAAATAGGTATGATGTTCAGCCAAATAAGTAATATGAGATGGTAGAGGAAAAGAAAGGAAATATTACTATCAGCAAGAGGCGTCTAACATAAGGCGAATATCTTGGTATAGTGTTACAAGAAAAAACATGAAGGCCAGATACTGAAAACAGAGAACCAATCATGAGTGAATTCTGAACCAAGAACCAATAAACATATACCATGTATAATGAATATGAGAAAGAGCACCAATAGGTTGGATTATTTCTTTTTCTTGAAGATTATCTATAGTAGAAAAACACATTTATGAATATGAAATACAAGAAAACACATTGAACATCAACACCGTGATGAATCTCGACTATCTAAGAAAACATTATATGCTTATATTAAAATTCATAAGAAATTGCAAAGTTCTCCTACTATAAGGGAAGGCCCCTCTCTGGTAATTCAAACCATTCATTTATCTTTTTAACAGTATATATAGATAGATTACATATGGGATCCAAAACGGATCATCTTCCCCAAGATTCCAAAAATAGATATCGGTCACAGAGGGAGTAACATACCAAAACCAAACTCCTACTTTCTAGGGAACATTATAAACAAAAAACTGACATATTTGAGATTTTTACCCTGAATGTCGCTTGTCTGCATTATCACAAAATTCCCTGAAATATACTTAATTTAGCTTGCAATTAATTTCAGATTTGCAATCTCTTCCTTTAAGGTGTCAAGCCAATCAGGATGTCTTTCTCCAGTACCTTCGACCATTTTAGCTTTAGTCTCCTTCTTTCGTCACTTGTTTCCTTTACTCTTTCCAGCTTGCATATACCATCCATATACATATCCATTAATGATCAATTCCTTCATAATAAGATTTAGTCTGATTTCTTCATCTGATCCTGGTTAATCTATAGATTTTGTGTGAAATTTTGTTGTCAGTATTTGCATAAGAAGCCTTTCTTTCTTCTTAATTGATAGTTTTGTCATACTATTTGAATTTCCCGGTTTGTTGAAGGCCGCTGGATCTTTCTCATCCATTTCCTTTGGTTTTCCCAGAGGCAGGAGCCTATTTCTCGCAACTGTACAATAATTGGATGAATGGCTCATTTTGCGATTATCCCGCTCTGGAGTAAAACGTCAATTACCTGAAATAGAGTAATTTCATCTGTGTTTTGAGTAGCAGTCGCCATTGAGTGCTAATCATGGGCTGCTAACAAAATTCCTTATAGGCATAACAACTTATCACATTCGACCATCAATTCCCAATGACGAGTCTTTAAATTGGTTATTTGGCGGTGCTCAGTTAGCATCACACGGACGAATAATACCCAAACAAGTGTTTTGAGATGATTTGAATGACCGTCAATTTTCCTTTCCACATGCGACCTTTGGATTTAACACGTTTAATGACATTTGACATGTGATTTTGGGGAGTGGTTGAATGGTTTCAGGTTCACCTGATTTTCTCCCCGATATGCATCCAGAGGTGCCACATGATCTTGAGACGAAACCATGGTATTCTTATTGGCCCACTTTCAAAAACTTAACCGCTGTGCTAGTTCTCGGCCTGATACGCTCCATGACCTTTGATTTGTGGCACCCACGATCCGTGGCTCGCCAGGTCCCATCAACTTCACACTTCCGCTAGACTTAGCCCCATCCACTAGATCTGGCTCTCTCCTCCAGTTTATCATACCTCTACATCAATTTATCTTCTTTCTAAGTCTTGAGACTTGGATTCCATAAAAAATTGTTATAGTGATAACATGGGCTCCAACTGGGGATGTTATCCTCCCTGCGAGGTAGAAAATAACAATAGACCCTATGCCTTATCCATTGGAGCTTCTCTCGCAGTGGGTGTGTGCTATACCTTGACCCATCACCAATGCCCGTTGAAAACTGAAGTCTGTAGACTACTCTCACTTGGAGGCTGAACGTTGGATATACTGCTAACATATAATTGAACACTTTATTTGGAGATCTAAACTTGAAAATGCTTGATCTACAAGATTATTCACACCTACCTACCCTAACCACTGAAATAACCTACCAATCAGGTGAAATCATAATGCCAATCCATCCATGCCAACATTTTATCCACTGTTTGTTTACTTTGCACATGCTTGTTCCAAAGTCTGTTTACTGATAACCCATCCGGGAGGTTATATATGAATTCAAATCTCAGAATTTCAAAAATATTGGCACTGATTTCTATTTCTAACAAAAATGAAAATGGATCTTTCAAAACATGAACAAAACAAAAGTCACTTTTTAATTTTTCCATTGCATTCTTTCTTTCGTGTGATTTAACCAGTTGATTTCCAACAAGAGGCTGAAAAAATTGTTGAGACTGCAGGAAATAACAATCTTCTGAATTAGAAGACAGTGCTAGCTTAAATGAAATTATTGGTAGAAAACAATTCATATCTAATACTGACATTGATTGGCCATCATATTCATCTCTAAGCTTACAATCCATCATAAGTTCTAAATCATGATTGTTAAAACTCTCCATATAACATGTCATAGGGTCATGAAACATATGAGAAAATATGTCTTCTCGATGAACTAAAACAGAAGGACAAACCATCTTCACAAGTGTTGGTTTTCTTTTCTCTTCCTCTTCAGTATTATAACTATAATCTTCAAACGAATCAAGTAAAACAACTACCTCTTTATGATCTTTTTGCATTTCTAATTGAATCATGACATACACTGTTTTATTTCCTCCCTGAAACTGTATGTCATCTGTGTGCTCATTTTTTAAAGTCTCCTTAGATGGGGTCTTAGAGCCTTCATACACGTCCAAACCACTTAGAATTTGAACAACTACATCATTCATAGGGGAAGAAAGACAACTTTGAAACACTTTGTTTTGATGGAAATCTAGTTGGATATCTTCATCAATTTTAGAAGAATGCAAATGACTTTGAACGACAACATTTTTACCAGCTTTCTCTGTTTGCTCGTGATTGGATCTTAACAATTCAAAGGACGAGAAACATAATGGAAGATAGCTTTCATTTGCAAGTATATTGCTTTCTTCAAATTCAACATCATTCCTAGAGGGTTTTTGATCTGAAACATTATTGAATTTTTGCTTGAGCACTTTGAAAGAAGAAAAACATAATGGCAAGGTTCTTACTCCAGATTCAAAAAAAAAATCATTTCTGTCATATGCACATTTTTCAATTTCTTCAGATTGTTGAACATACTCATTTTCAGATTCATCTTTGACCAATGGCTGCAATTCCTTGTCAATTTGTTTCATTGAATCAGTGTGATTTGGCATCAACACACCTTCCTTTTCTCCAATGATGATCTTAGCATTTTCTTTCAACAATTTAAATGAAGAAAAACATAAAGGTAAAGAATTTCCTTCATTTGTTTCAGTGCTTTCTTCTTTGTAACTGTGATATGTAGGTTGATGGATCTCACTACACTACTGAAAAGGAACATTTTCATATAGAGAACATGCAGTTGGTTGTTCTAGGAAGCCAACATCATAATCATCATCATATTCATCATATACAGGCAAATCAACAACATCTGCAATGTCATCTAGCAAGAAACAACTTGGAGCATCAACTTGTTTCTTAATAAGTTGATTTGCAAACTCATCTTCTTGACTGTATACAAATGAATATATGAAACAATCAGCTACATACTTATCATGGGGTGGATTAGAAGTTACATAAGTACCCTCTCTTTCAATAAGTGGGATATAAAATTTTGCAAAATCATTACCATTTAAAACTTCAATAGGACCTATGATGTTATCAATTCTATGCTCAAGATTCCAGTCAGTTGTTTTCTGTTCATATTCATTTTCATGTCCTAGAGCATCCAACCCCTCATTTTGAATCTCTTCACATGCTTGGATATTTTGTTAAATCTCCTGAGCATCATTAAATATTTGTTGTAAGGTCTTAGGTCTTCTTTCCATCAGGAGGAAAGAAAAATCTAGATGAAGAGTAGTTGCATACTGGAGCATGGCAGCAACTTCAGTGGGTTGAATTTCTTTGGGAAAATCATAATAAATACTGGAAAACCTTCTACTGAATGTGGAAATAGTTTCATTTATTTTCCTTTTCAATGCATATAATTCTGTAAGTTGTAGGTCCAGAGATTTCTTCTTACCCCAAAACTTCAAAAAAATACTTTTCAATTCTTCCCATGAACTAATTTTCTCTGGATGCAAATATTTAAACGATTCTTTGGCATATCCTTTCAAGGATTGAGATAAATCCCTCATACAAAAATATTCATGGTCAATATCAAACAAAACTATAAAATGGTCAAACTCTTGGATGTGTTTTTCAATTGTGATGGCACCATGTTCCCCATCATACATAGGTAGGTACTCATAGTTCTTTGGAGGAAAATCATGAAAGATGTGAGGTAATTTTAAGGTTCTATATCTATGTTGGGTCTTGGAGAGCGTTGGATCAAGTACAAGAGGTGAAATATTAGACTTGGCTTCATGAGGCTCATCAAATTGGTCATGGTTATCACATGGCTCAGATGGGAGATTTTGATCAAAATCAATGATAAACTGAGGAGATATCTATATAAATTTAAGAGGAGGATATATAATTTCAAGATTCTCATGATTATCGTTTGCGTGCATCAGGTGAAGAAAAAATTGTTTAGCATGTTCAGGAAAGGACAAAAGGTAACTAATAACAAAAAATATTATGTCTTGGAAAACACTCAACTTTAGGTACTTGTTTTCTCCCATGATGTCCTTTCATACCTCTGTCAAGAGATCTCATCTTCCAGTGGAGTTCCTAAATCGAATTTGAAGCTTGAGTGGAGTCACCAATAAAATCTTTAGGCTACAGAGTATTTGGACAGTGGAGTCACTATAAGAATTTTAAATTCTAGATTCTTGAAAATGGAGTCACCAAGTGAATGATATACAACCTTTCTGTGTCTGAATACTCTTCACCATTAGTAATCAAATCTGAAATTTGTCATTTCTCCCATTGAAGATTTCACCTTCAGTCCCCGACATCGATGCCATAATGTTAGCACTCTGTAAATTTGTTCAGCTGATAAAACAAATGACAGAGTTAGCTATTTCAACAAACTTTAGGTTGGATTCTGACCCTTCCAACCAAAGAGGGATCTCTTGGGCATATAGTTATTTAAAACACTCAAAATATTTAGCGATTTGCACACAGAGGTCATACTCTACCATAGGGTAAAATTTAAAAGTGGCAGGACAAAATGGAAGAGCAAGGCCATTGGGAAATCGGGTCTATTCCTGAAGACGTATGTAGAGTTATAAGCTATGTCTCCCAGAGGGAATAGAGTCAAAATAGGTATGATGTTCAGCCAAATATGTTCAACCAAATAAGTAATATGAGATGGTAGAGGAAAAGAAAGGAAAGATTACTATTAGCAAGAGGCGTCTAACAAAAGGCGAATCTCTTGGTATAGTGTTTGAATAAGAAACATGAAGGTTAGCTAATAAAAACATAGCACCAATCACAAGTGAATTCTAAACCAGGAACCAATAAACATATAAGATGTATAACCAATATGAGAAAGAGCACCAGCAGGGTGGATTCTTTCTCTTGCTTGAATATTATCTATAGCAGAAAAACGCATTTATGAATATGAAATACAAGAAAACACACTGAACATCAACACCGTGATGAATCTCGTCTATCTAAGAAAACCTTATCTACTTGTATTAAAATTCATAAGAAATTACAAAGTTCTCCTACTACAAGGGCAGGCCCCTCTCCGGTAATTCCAACCATTCATTTATCTTTTTAACAATATATATAGATAGATTACATATGGGATCCAAAATGGATCATCTTCCCCAAGATTCCAAAAATAGATATCGGTCACAAAGGAAGTAACGTACCAAAACCAAAATCCTACTTTCTAGGGAACATTATAAACAAAACACTAACATATTTGAGATTTTTACCCTAAATGCCACTTGTCTACATTATCACAAAATTCCCTGAAATATACTTAATTTAGCTTGCAATTTATTTCAAGTTTGCAATCTCTTCCTTTAAGGTGTCAAGCCAATTAGGTTGGCTTTCTCCAGTGCCTTCAACCATTTCATTTTTATTCTCCTTCTTTCATCGCTTGTTTCTTTTACTCTTTCCATCTTTCATGTGGCATCCGTCTTCATATCCATTAATGATCAAATCCTTCATAATAGGATTTAGTATGATTTCTTCATCTGATCCTGGTTCATCTGCAGATTTTGAGTGAAATTTGTTGCCAGTATTTTCACATCAATCCTTTCTTTCTTCTTAATTGATAGTTTTGTCATACTATTTGAATTTCTCAGTTTGTTGAAGGTCGTTGGATCTTTCTCATCCATTTCCTTTGGTTTTCTCGGAAACAGGAGCCTATTTCTCTCAACTATACAAGAATTGGACAAATGGTTCATTTTGTGATTATCCTGCTCTGGAATAAAACGTCAATTACCCGAAATAGATTAATTTCACCTGTGTTTTGAGTAACAGTTGCCATCGAGTGCTAATCATGGGTTGTTGACGAAATTCCTTAGAGGGATAACAACTTATCATGTTCGACCATCAATTCCAATGATGAGTCTTTAAATCGGTTATTTGGTGACACTCACTTAGCATCACAAGGATGAATAGTACCCAAACAAGTGTCTTGAGATGATTTGACCGACCGTCAATTTTCCGTTCCACATGTGACCTTTGGATTTAACACATTTAATTACATTTGATGCATGATTTCGGGGAGTGGTTGACTGGTTTCAGGTTCACCCTCTTTTCTCCCCGATATGCATCTAGAGGTGCAACATGATCTCGAGACAAAACCATGGTATTCGTGTCATCCCACTTTCGAAAACTTAACCTCCGCGCTAGTTCTCGGCTAGATACGCTCCATGACCATTGATTTGTGGTGCCCACGATCTGTGACCTGTCGGGTCCCATCAACTTCACACTTCTACTAGACTTAGCCCAGTCCACTAGATGTGGCTCCCTCCTCAATTTTATCGTACCTCTACACCGATTTAGATTCCTGCTAAGTCCCGAGATTTGGAATCCATAAAAAAATATTATAGTGATAGCATGGTATACTTGCTAATGTCATGTTGTGGCTTTGGACAATAGAAATACTTTTGAATTACTTCTATTTACTTCTCCACACTTAAGTTTCTTCCCACCCAATTGTAATATTCATCCCAAATTATCTTTTCACGCTCGCTTGAAGGAACATTAAGATGGCACAAATAGCACAAATTACATCCTAGAGGTGAAATTTTGGAACTTGTTTACTTGTTCCTAGTTTCTAATATGTAGGAGTAAATTCAAGGTCATTTGCATTCAATCAGGGCCACTTTAAGGTCTCATTCCTGCAAGAGTTAACAATTATTGTTAGTGCCACAATCGAGGGTTGGCCTAGGTAGCTTACAACAATGTTTTTTCTTCCCTTATTTTAATTAATGTTTAAGTGGAATTGTTGCAAGAACGTGGACCATTTATTATGGTAGTGATTTTGTAACTTTCCCTATGTTTGTGTGAATTTTAGGGGATTGTGATAAATGTGAAAGATTTATTCATTTCCTATAATTTAATGATTCCATAGTCAACATGTATGCACAATGGACTACATCTACTAGTCATAGGTTGGATACATATGAACAACATCAGAGAGTGTCTCGTTGTGATAGGACATCGGATGTCCATGATGATTGAGGACTGCACCCATGGCATAATCATAGGAATATTTATCAATTTAAAATGGTTGTTTCATATGTAGCAAAGTGAGGGCTATTGCAAAGTAGAGGCGGTTTCATATATAGCAGAGTGAGGGCTATTGCAAAGTAGAGGTGGTTTCATATTCTTGAGTGATTTCTATTGTGACTTAGACCAAGAAAAATTGTAATTATCTTCATCCTTGGTCACTTGGTTTAAGGGATAATATATATGAGAGAACCCCAACATGAACCAACTATATAAGTTGGAAATTCCCAATAATATGCGAAGCTCTATTAGAGTCATCGAGGATGGTCAATATTCATAAATGACTTGGATCTTGGCTAGGTCCACATGCACCAGATGTTGATCTATGATGTATCCTATATATTGAATTATCTAAATTAGAAATTATAATTTCTCCATATTTGAATATAACATGTATTGTCATAGGGTGCTCAAGAATTATTAAATGTAGTACAAAWTGTCATCCCAAGTTCTGTTGAATATGAGGATTACATCCAAATATAMAAACATAAAATAGTTTGTAAATGACTATAAGATATCATCCATAATCCTCATGAATATTGTTGGAACATTATTCAAGACAAAAGGCATGACTAACAACTCAAAAAGGCCATCTTTATCCTTAAATGTACTATTCCATACATCAATTTCTTCAATCAGGACCTAGTGGTAGCCTGAATTTAGATAAATCTCACTAAAGAAATTTCCATGCTTAAGATAATAAAAAAGACAATTAATGTGGGGGATTAAGTATCATTTATTTATATTTATTTGTTCATGGCTTTATAATAAATACAAAGTTTCCATGTCCCATCCTTATTCTATACAAATACAATTGGTCTCCCACAAGGTGAGGGTCTTAGTAGAAGGTGGCCCTTTTGGATGATATCATGAATTTGACGTTTTGGTTCCTCCTTATCAAAAAAACAGTGTCTATATATTGGTCCATTTAGTAAAGGAGCATTGAGTATCAATTCAATTGAATGTTTGACCTAGAAATGCAACAAAACCCTACATGTGAAGTGGAGATATCTCTATATTCCTCTATAATCTTTTCCACCCACTTCTATTGTGTACAAATTCCCTATGATAAGGAAGTTGTAGCTGTAGTGACCTTCCATTCACATTTTGACTAAATTATGAAGATGAAAAGTTCAAGAGTCTTATGGCACTTCTTTATCGATATCAAGGAAACTATAATAGTCAAATATACCTTTGGTACACTATAGAGATGGGCACCCAAAGTAGAAATGACACTACAAGAATTGGAATAATAAACACCATGATGTTTAGAAATATAGGTTTTTCCTAAAAAAACATCACAAACTCCAAGTGGATCAATATCACAAAGTACACCATTTTTGAAGGTCTTGATGGCATGGGAGAGGTGACATTCCTGGCCAATGTGAATGTATCATCCCCGGATCAACCAATATATGGTGTATGGTTGGGGGTGTCACATTATTGTAATCTTAAATCTCTTGATGACCTTGGTTGATGTCAGGTTCTTTTGGCTACACTATCAATAATGAAATGTAGTGGAGTCCCCTTCACTCACATCTGTGAATGGAAGAGGATATCCCCCTCCTTAGGATCCTCTACTTATTTTGGTTGTATATTTTCATTTGTGATTGTAGAACTAGGTTCTACATCAATGATACAATTTCCCTTATCCTACTCCAAATCAAAGTATGAGCTAGAGTCTAATTAGTTTTCTTTTATCTTGGAAAATAATTATTATTTTGAGTGAAATTCATCAGTGTTGTACCATGATATTTTGTGGAACTCAAATCACTTTCCATTTTCCTTATTCAACTTCTCATTACCCTTATTTATTTGTGGCTTGGACTAGTTGTATTGAGGTTTTTTATCATTGTTTTGGGTTTCCCATGAGTTAGGTCCACAATTACCATGCTTCTATTGTGGAATATTTGTAGACCCAAAATCCTGCTTCTTACATTGCTTAAATTTCTTATTGATTCTGATATCATATCAATAAGAGACTCCTAGTGAGGAGATGTCCAAGAAATCCTTGTCTATTTGGATGTACCTATGTATACCATTGTGGTACTTCAAAATAAAGTGTCACTCAGAGTGTCTAATACCCAACTTTGAGTGTAAGGTATGGAAGATATTGGTGTACTTTGGAACTTTATAGTCTTTGTATTGATGTAGTGTTTTCCATATCATGTACTAGTCATTATAGTTTCCAACAGGATAGAATTCCTCCTTGAGGCCATCAACAAAATCTGCCAAAGTGGGTCTAGTCGTAAATGTTGTAGACTCATCTCCATCATGTATGTCCCAGTAAATTTCCCACCAACATTTGACATCATGAAGTTCCTTAAGGAGTGTCAAGGTGATATTTTTGATGTCCAATTTTTTTTTGAATAGCGTAATAACCCTCTCATATATTTAACCATTCCTCCAAAGCATCTACATCTATATTTCCTTCAAGCACGGGAATTTCAAAGTTGACTTCTACCTTGAAGGATTTGGCACCTTTGAAATAGTTTCTCATTGAAGGTGTCTTGACTATCATTGGAATTTATTGAAGGAACTGGGTGAGATTATCCATAATCTCATTGATCTATCACATGAGGATTTCCTTGAGAAAGAAATTGATAGGACCTCTTTCTCCATAATATCTCTTTTCATTCACCATTGTAGGATTATTGGGTCAACAAGAGTGGTCTTTCCCAAGAGAAACTAGTTTGAGACTCAACTTTTTATACCTTTACCTCTTCAAGGACAAGCACCAAGAAATAACAAAGAGAATATTACTATGATATGACTGATATAGATTGTATAGAGAATGAAATGAAAGGTGGTAATATGAATGGGAACACAAAAATATAAATATTGTAGAGAGCACAATAATACATTGAGAACCAAATTCTATTAATAAATGAAATAGGAAAAGACTGTGAAACACAAAGTAATACAAACTACCTAGAATGGTGGTATCCTATCCCTGAAGAGAGAGGTGTCATCTATGCTAATTTGAAAGAAGAATATTACAAAAGGCTAAAATGGCCTTTTAACATTAAATACTAAACCCTAATATGAAAAAACCCTAAATATACAAAACCCTAACCCTAGGAGATGGTGTGGAAAAAAGTGTGGGATCTAATGAGTCTAGTTGATATGTCAAATTCTAGGGGCTACAAATTTCGCATACAAACTTTGTTTTCGGT
Source organism: Picea glauca (assembly GCA_000966675.3). Taxonomy (NCBI): domain Eukaryota; kingdom Viridiplantae; phylum Streptophyta; class Pinopsida; order Pinales; family Pinaceae; genus Picea; species Picea glauca. The sequence continues at coordinate 199,343 of JZKD02S1708173.1, forward strand.
AGATAGTATGCCATTGGCAATATCTCGATGAGAAGGATTGTTTCAGTTAAGGATTAAGCATGTCATGGAAACCCTAATCTATCACAGGGAAAAAAATCACTAACTTGGGAATCATTCTTAGTTATTTGCCACTAATATCCACATGGATCATTACACAACCTTCAAATTATCCTTTTAACGCATATGTGTATGTCTCTTTCTTAGTTGGGAAATTGCTAGTATTAAAGTTTCAACAGTAAAGGAGATAGAACAAAGACACAACAATTAATTAAGAAACCACAACCTCAGCTTTCACAACCCTATATTACCAAAAATGATGTCTAATTAAATATATATATCGTCATGAGATGGATATATTTATTTTTTTGTACATCAACAAGGTTCCTGGAAGAAATTCCATGCATATTGTCAACAAATAGATCCATGCTTCGTTCTCAGAAAACTTTACATTTACTCGAATTAGAGTAGTTTCAAATAACCCCTCATGGTTCATTATCATGGATCTCTTTCACAAATCAAAAGAAATGCTCTTTAGGAGACTTGGACATATTTTTTCCACAACATTGGATAACAATAATTTATCTTCTCTAAGTAACATCTTCACATCTTTGGAGAATCATCCTGAAATATCAACAACTTTAGTTACTTAACAATTTCAATAATATCAACAACTAAGATCTCATACCAAATGTTGACTTTAATATTTAACAATAAAAAAACTAAAACACATATTAAGAACAAGGAAATGGGATTTTACACTCAATAAACCCCTGAAGGGGAAATTCTATTCAATATTTCATTACATGTGTGTATCCATCATGTACAATGTGTCCTTTTACATAGAATAAGTGAGAATAATAGTATATCAAGACAAGAGATTCAATTCAACCATCCACATAACTATCTATAATAATATATTCCTAAATATCTTAATTGATTCTATGAAGTCATCAATCCTAACTTCTGCCATTATTCTCATCGTTAATTCATACAAAGATATTATGTGTGTTTAGTTAGGAAATGAGACACACTTCCACACTAAACCTAGCAGAAGAGAGGAAGAATTTAATCAAGAAATTAAATGACACAATAATCACACAGTACCTACAGATTTTACCCTGGAAACCCAAACCGGGAAAACCAACATTCCTTGAGCATTCTGCTCCTTGTTTTCTTATTCATTCATAATAAAATGTTACATGTCTAACCTTGGTCCACACCTAAGAGAAAATCAACATCATGCCCTCTTTCTTACACAAGAATAACGATGTACCCAATTCAGCGTACATCTGCATGACCAAAAATCTACATCTAAATATTTCTCTCAATATTAGCTATCACACAATCAAATTTTACAACATTATAACACGCCTCTTTATAGGATTTACAGCAGGAAAAACATGAAATAAATGGCACCCAAAAATGTCGATAGATCCATGCATATCATTGGCTACAAATTCTGTGAATCTCAAGATTCTATTATAATCGACTCCAAGTTGGATTACCTGTCGACTACCAGTTGACCTTCATTAACCTGTCAACCTCTTGTTGGTTGACCTCTTCAACTTGTTGTCGATGCCTTTACCATGTCGAGCCACCTCGACCTTCGAATTTGACTTTACCTGGTCGACTACCTCAACCTTCGACTTGTTTTCGATCCACCTTGAATTCCACCTACTGTCAATCCACCTCAAATTCGATCGTCAGTCGATCCACCTCGACTACACTTTCACTACAAAGAATATAACAACCCAACATTCTCCCACTTTTTTTCTTCTTTGTTGAAACTAGGAGATTCCTAAAATTTCGTTCACACACCTAAGGAAGAAATTCGCGTTGCCTCTCTTCACTAAGAGAACTTCACAGCACTCATAGACTTGGTCAATGAGTCTTTTATTTTTTCCAACGCGTCTACTTTATCTAACAACACCTTGTTTGTTTCCACCATGTCTCTCATGAAATGGTATTGTACATCAATGTGATTAGCATTCAAACGATAAGTTGGGTTCTTTTCCAGAAATATTGCTCTTTTACTGTCATAACTTATCTTCATAGCTCTCTGCTCAAACCTGATTCCTGAACATATCCTTTGTAGACATAGTACTTTTTTTCTTCCATGAGTGGATTCCATGTATTTATCTCTTGTTGTTGACAAAGCCACGACCTCATGTCCCTTACTCATCCAGCTAATCTATCCACTGAACATATTGAAGACATATCCATTAGTCAACCTCCATTGATCCATATCTCCAGCCCAGTAAAAAGCTATGAACATTTAATTCATTGTCACCTCCATGTTTTCCTTGATAGAATATAGCATAATTGTTTGTGCCACACAAATACCTGAATACTCTCTTGAAAGTTTTCTAATGCTCCTTTCCATGTGTCGACATGTACCTGCTCAACACTCCCACTGCATGGGAAATGTTTGGTCAAGTGAATACCATCGTATACATTAGAATACCAACAACACTTTCATAGGGAACATGTGCCATGTACTCTATTTATTCATGTGTCTTTGGACTTTGTTCAACATTTATCCTTTCTCCCACGGGAATTGGCACCTTCACTGGTTTGCAGTCCTTCATTTGAAAAGTTTCAAAATTGTTTCAATATACTTTATTTGGTTCAACCAGATATTTTTGGATGCTCAATCTCTCTTAATATCCATTCCCAGAATGAAGTTAGTTGCACATATATCCTTCATGTCGAAATTGGAGGATAGATTCTTCTTCACCTCCTTTATTGCATCCATGTTGTTTCTAATCAGCAACATGTCATCAACATACAAAGCTACATATATGAAACACCCACCTTATTCTTTGGAATATATGTAGTGATAAGATTTGCTTCTCACAAATTCAAAAATAAGGATGTATGTGTCAAAATTTTGGTACCACATCCTTGGTGATTGATTTAGACCATAAAGGGATATTTTCAGTTTACTCACCAAATATTTCTTGCCCTTTACTATGAATCCTTCAGGTTGTTTCATGTAGATTTCCTCTTCCAAGTCCCCATGTAGGAACATTGTCTTCACATCCATATGTTCTATTTCCATATCAAATTTTGTAGCCAGAGACATTAGTACCCTATTAGAAGTGAATTTTGCAACAGGGGAAAAAATATCACCCAAGTTGACTCCTTCGACTTGGGATTATCCTTTCTCTACCATTAAAGCTTTGAATTTATCAACTTGACCTGTCGCATTCATCTTCTTCTTGAATACCCATTTCCTACCAACAAGATTTATTCCACTAGGAAACTTGACTAAATCCCATGTCTCATTCTTGTACAAGGATTCCATCTCTTTGACTATAGCATCCTTCCATAGTTTTCCCTATGATGAGTCGACTTCCTCCTCGACCAACTTGGGCTCATCGATGGTGGAAGCTAACACGAATGCAGAATGAAAGTCGGGTGGACTATACCTTTCAACTGGTTTTCTTACTCTTTATGACCTCCTTACCAATAGGTTCAATTGTTCCACCTCTTCCTCTGATTCAGTTAACTCATCTAAATCATCTTCTTTGCTCCTTAGTTCAAACCACATCATCTCAAGATTATTCTCAGTCTGAACAATTTCCTTAGGCTCAGAATTACCTCTGACTTCTCTGAAGATGATTTCTCAATTGTACACTTTTTTCCCTGATGCAGGATCCCAGAGCTTATGTCCTTTCATTCCTTCTTTGTATCCAATGAAAATACATTTGATTTCCTTCTTGTCCAGCTTTCTCCTCTTTTCCTTCGGAACATGCACAAATGCATCACAGCCAAATACTTTGGGATATGAAACCGAAGTATTCTTACACGACCATATTTCATTTGGAGTCATGTCAACTAGCGCCTATGAAGGAGACATATTCACTAGATATCTTGCAGTCTCGACTGACTCCATCGATAATTCTCGTGTGAGCCCAACACCTCTAAGCATGATCCTTTCCTTGTCCATCAACATTTTGTTCATTCTCTCGGCAAATCCATTTTTTTTTGGGGTATATGGTGTGGTATTTTGGTGTGCAATGCCACACTACTTCCAAAACGGATCAAATTATTTTCCACAAAATTCACCACTGTTGTCATTCCTCAACACCTTAATCTTATTATCTATCTAGTTTTATACAAGATATTTAAACTCTTTGCATTTCTTGAAAACCTTTCATTTCTTCCTCGGAAAATATATTCATGTTTTACTGGAAAATTCATCTATTAAAGAGACATAATATAGGGATCCACCAAGTGAAGGCAATGTAACAGGGCCAAACACATAAGTATCAACCAACTCTCGAATCCCATTTTCCCTTGTCGTTGCAGATGGGAAGCTCACCCAAATTTGTTTTCCAGATATACAATGCTCATAAAAGTTTAATTCTAAATTACACTCAGGAAAGTCTTTGACCATACCTTTATTGTGCGTAGATTGAATTCATTTTTCTCCAATGTGTCCCATCCTCTCGTGCCATAGCATTATCGGGTCTACTTTATGATGACTTGTCGAGTTGGCTTAAATTAAATCATCTCTAGTCAAGTTGATTCGAGTCGAAGTCGATTCAACTTATGGAACAACGATGTTGTTGCATCTAGTCGAGTCTACACTTGCAAGCAACTTCTATAGGGTTCCAATCCGAACTCCTTTCATTAAGACCATTGAAACTCTGACCATCTTGCATAAATCCTTATTAAATAAAGTGTGCATGCCAAAATCATTCATCTTACTGATAGTTATTTAGGTTCTTTCCAAACCCAGAATGTGTAGCTCACATGGAAGGGTTCTACTCCTCCCATCCTATAGTATTAGTTGAACTCTTCCCCGTCCAAAAATTATGGTTGACGAGTCATCCCCCAAGAACACATCACCTCCATCATATTTTTCATACTCACAAAACCATTCTCTATGTGGTGTCATATGATATGATGCTTCTAATTCAATCAACCAAACATATTGATCCCATTGTGTGCTGGTTGACTCCAGGTACACATCACCTCCCTTATCTAGATTCATTTTTCTCTTAGTCGACTACTTCTTGTGGAATCCTCTACTAACTTCCATCACCTTTGACTTTCAGTCCTTTTTGTAATGCCTATCATTACTGCATTTCCATCATCTTCTTTTCGATTGAACCAAAGATTTAGATCTATCCTTCAACTTAGAATTTCTACCAGAGAATTTTCCTTTATCTCTTTCAATTGGTTTACCTCTCACAACTAAAGCATCTTTGGTCGATCCTTACATGTTCTTCCTTCTGGTTTATTTTGACAGTATAGAAGCAACCACGTATTCTAGTGCTTGTGTGGTTGTATTACTCCCTATAGCCATGACTAAGTTATCCCAAGAGTCTGGAAAAGAACATAATAGGCTAATACACTTCTCCTCCTCAGTGATTTTAATATCCATAGATGATAACTGGCTTAAAATGGTATTAAATGCATTTGATTTTTCAGTCACCGAAATTCCATCACTCATTCTCAGAAGATACAATTTCTTTCTGAGAAACAACTTATTTACCAGAGATTTCGACTGGTATAAGCTTCCCATCATGTCCCACAATTTCTTAGTCGAATGTTCACATGATACATTCAACAGTATCGAATCTGCAATACAAAGACAAATCATACTTCTTGTTATTCTTTCAAGCTTCTCCCATTCTTTCATTGACATTCCTATCATATGGGTACCTAGACATATCGATGTCCATTTTTATCGATCTACAAGAATATATTCCATTTTAAGCTTCCAAATCTCAATATTCTAGCCACTGAATCTTTCTATCTCTATTCTCAAAATGCTTGCCATTCTTTACCACAATATTTAGCACAATTTATGACTTACAACTCTTTTTGTACCTAGGGTTTATCTCTCAGATCCAATATTGGTAAATCAAGATCTGATACTACACATCAAAGCTTAACTTGGCTCTGATATCACATGTTAGGAAATGAGACACACTTCCACACTAAACATAGCAGAAGAGAGAAAGAATTTAATCAAGAAAGTAAATGACATAACAATCACACAGTACACAGATATTTTACCCTGGAAACCCAAACTGGAAAAACCATCATTCCTTGAACATTCTACTCCTTGTTTTCCTATTCATTCAGAATAAAAGGTTACATGTCTAACCTTGGTCCACACCTAATCCACAATCGACAACATACCTTATTTCTTACACAAGAACAACCCTATAGCCAATTCGGCTTACATTTGCATGACCAACAACCTAAATCTAAATATTTCTTTAAATATTAGTTATCTTATTATTAACTTTTATGGCATTACAACACACCTCTTGATAGGATTTACATCAATAAAAACCCTAAATAAATGGTGCCAAAAAATGGTTACAGATCCATGCAAATCATTGGCTATAAATCTCGTGAATCTCAGGATTCTGTTACAGTCGAATCCAAGTCGAATTACCCATTGAATACTAGTCGGCCTTCATTCAATCTTCAATTAGTTGCCTCATGCATGTCTATCAACCTCTTGTTGGTTGATCTCTTTGACTTGTTGTCGATTCCTTTTACATGTCGAACCACCTCTACCTTTGACATTGAATTTACGTGGTTGACTACCTTGACATTCAACTTGTTGTCAATCCACCTCAATTTCGACCTGTTGTCAATACACCTCAACTTCAACCATCAGTCGATCCACCTCGACTAGAATTTCACTTTAAAGAATATAACAACCCAACATGTTCTACATCATTACAATGTGATCATATAATTCATGCATTATTTATCAAAAGTAGAATTTAATCTGTTGGCACACAGGGGCAGATCCAAGGTTCAATGCTCAAGAGCACACCAACAAAACCCAACTACCAACCCTTTTAGCAACACCTGCAAAGAAAATGAAGTCTCACCCGAGGTAGAGGCAGGGGTGGTTGCAAGACTCAAGTGTCTACAACCTTAGCTAGGACACAGATCGTGGTTCACCCCCACCCTGGGGCTACGTCCACAAAGTCTTCTTCTTTATTATCTTGGTCAAGAAGTTACAGCACAGAGCTCCAACAATCCTTACTTTGTAGAGGACAAAATATCCATGCAGATTGCTAGATCCTTCTTCCTTGCGCTAAAAGAATAGAGCCTTCTACAATATCTTGCGCTTAGCCTCTTGCAATATGCACAGAGCATTTACACTCATTACCAACACTTAGCCTACTTGCAACTCTTTGATTACATAGATCCAACTTATCACTCCCTTATCCACCTTATCCCCCTTACTTACTTCGCCTATGCATCTATTTATACATACAAAAGTGGGCCTAAGCGTGGGTAAACCCACGGGCCAACATCCCTTTACCATTACATTAACCCAAAAACCCAAAAAGGACCCAAAGTAGGCTGAGATCCTGTGATCTCTACTTCTCATCGTGCTCCATATTTGATAGGGCATCGAAGTCCCAAAAATAGTCAACTATGACCAAGTATTCCTCAAAATTTGGTCAAGGGCCAATAGGCCCCCAACACTTACCTATGACTCGTCCCGAGTCACTCGGGTCTATGCAATTCTGCTTCAAATGCCTCGAACTTGGCTCGAGCTTCTTCGACCTGCTGCTTTGCTACTTCCACTTGCTTAGTGAACTCCTGGATGAGTGTGTTACTGACTGGTCCCTCTAGGTGTTGTTCTGCTATAGTCATGATCTATTCCAGCTCTGTGCCTTAGTTCTCAAGCTCTAAAAACAATTGGCATGCCTTATCCTGCAAAGGTTGAAGTTGTTAAGTCACCTCCATTAATTTTCTATGAATCATGTGGATCTGTTGTTGTGCGATGCGCTACTTATGGGATCGCTTCATTTTCTCCATGGTTGATAGGGCCTTCAATTGCATCTGAAGTCTCTCTGCGTGCTGCTTCACCTCCTAGAGCTGCAACTCCAATTTATGTAGTTCTGGGCTCTGGGTTAGGTTCTCGTGTATCTATGCACTTTTGCTGCTTAATTGCTTACATTCTTTAGTGAGTTCTCTAAGCCTCTCCACTGTATTCTGGGCAGTTATTTCTTGTTGGTCGTGCTCTTCTTGCTAGGTACTTGGGATGGCATGAAGCTCTAGTTCCACAACTCTTTGTTGAAGTTGTTGAATAAATTCAGCAAGCTTCATTACTTGACATTCGAGGGGTTCTTCTACCTTTTTCTCTAAGACATTCATAGAGAGAAATGCTTTGTTGACTGCCTCTTCAATCCCGATCTACTTCGCGAGAAGTTGCTCCTTCTCTTTTTGGATTTTTGCTTTGTCTTCTTCAGATTTCACTTAAATGGCATCCTTCTCTTGCTGCGCAACTTGGCGTTGCTCGGTAATTTCCTCCTTTGCTTGTTTTAGGGCCTGGGTGGTTTGCGTTGTAGCTTCTTCTGCTTTCCGAAGATGTTCTTCAACTGTGGCAGCGATCTTGTGGAGTTGTATTGGTTCATCTCCTTCTTCTGTTGTGCTTTCTGGTAGGATCACAATGGAGACTGCGTAGCTAGACTGAAGCGCTTATTGTACTCCTTGGAACTCAGTTTCATTTTTTTTGTACATGGCCTCTTGCTTGGCTACCTGCTTTTTCTGTTATCTCTTCGATAGCTTCATTCATCGTCGCAAGGAGAAAAATAAATTCATCTGGGGTGAGTGTGGTCGTCAGTTTAGTCACAGGTGCTTTCGACTTCTTATGGAAGGCAGGTTTTGAAGATGACCCCTTTCTTTTCTTTACTTCATCTTCTAGTTTTTGTTCAACCTCTTCAAATTCTTCATCATTACCTCCTTGATCTAGTGTAATGGAAGCTGTCATTACAGATCTACTGTTGACATCCTAGATTTCCACATCTTTCTTTGTCTTCTTTGCTTTCTTTGCCTTACCGAGCCTCGCTGTGTCCTACGTAGCTTTTGGGCTGTCGATTTCTGAAATGTCTACTAGATCTGCTGAGACAAGGAGGTCTGTCAACCATTCCTTAGTGATCTCCTATAGGTATTCTTCTGTCAGCTTATAATCGGACTAAAGCTGCTCTCAGTGTTCATTAGTGCGTGGAGTTAGGTATATAAAGTGGTGATCCACGCTAAACTTTATTAGAGGTTAGAACCTTTGTAAAGTTTCTAGGGTTATGCGAGGTGCACCTCCTATGGCTGCTTTTAGTTGGTTATAATATGTATGGAAAAATGCATATGATTTCCATTGCTTGTTCATGTCATTCGAGTACCATAAGGTACTGAAATTTGCAGCTAAGGGATCAAAAGGGTCGAGGTCTGGGAAGGTTGCGCCTTCTGGTAGCTCCCATGCAATAAAAGTGATTAGTATTAGAAGCCAGCTAAAATGAAATTCTTGCCCCTGATCCTGGGCTTCTCTGCAGTCAATCTCGAGTTGGTTAACCAGGTACTTCGCCCAGTTCATCTGTAGTCCGTCTACATATTATCCTGCGAGGTCAACTATGAAGCCTGATACTTGTGTTAGTATGTTCTTACGTACCATCTTTCCTGCAATCAGTTGACATGCGAGGCGCACTGTGACATTTTCAATAGAGGTTACCTTGTAGCCTCGTGTGCCCTTATCGACATCGCCATAATTTTGTTTAATCTTCTGTGAAAGAGCACGGTCCGTGGTCTTTCTAGGGTAGTAATCCTAAGGATCAGGGCCCTACATACTAAGCCCAATGATCCTATTGATTAGCATCGGATCAACAATTATACGGTAGTTTAACCATAGGTATCCTCCATGGTAACTTGTCAGCAACAATTTTACACAAGCATTCACCTCCTGGTGTCTGCCGAAGTGCGATATTTTCATAACATTGAACAAAGTTTACTGCGCAAGGTTCATCGTCCATTGCTGAGGGACGATCTTTGAATTATTTCCCTTGGTTCTGGTTAAGTACTTATGCGGAGAAATCATGTCGTAGACTTTATGGTCCCCCAGGTTGTAGTCACAAAACTTCAACGCTGGGACCTTGTCTTGATCTGCATGGTAGGTGCCTATGCCTTTCGGTAGATATGCAGTGACGAGGGTGTATTCAAAGTCTCTAGGGACATTGTCCCTATTGATCGCACCACTCAGAGGGGGTATGTAAGTGGGTAATATGGATGGCACTAACTTGATGTTAGCTATGTCATTTTTATGCTTAGTTCTTCTTTCTGCACGAGCTCGAGATGTTCCTACTCGAGCAGTCGATGGGGAGGCCTTCGCTCCTCTAGTCGATGATGCTTGGATACCAGTGGACGTTCTTCTTTCTGACATGACTCTCTCAGTCATTAAGTCAATCAAAACTTCTTCAACTACCTTCTCAGCAGCGTTGAGCTCGTCCGACATATAAGCTCGAAAAAAATAACTAGGGTCACGATGATCTCAGATACTGCACTAGGATGAAAAATCTTCTAGCAATGATCACGGTATATAGTCAGTAGTTCAGTGGGCTTCGAATTCTCAATTTCGAAAAAGTGTTCTTCAGGCAGGGCGCGACGAGTTAAATAAGAAATTCGGCAATGGCCTTCTTGCAATGGGTATGGAGCCTCCATTAATTTTGTTCTATCTGTTCTAGTGCTGGCCAATAGTCTAGTAGTGACCCATAAATGTTTTCCGACCCGTTCGGAGCAACAGTCAAATAGACATATCGACCTCCAACGGCTATATTGCTTTGCCATGGTGAAGTGCCATAGGTCACTGTCCTGATATTGCAATGAAGCTCGAATTCTGTAATTTTTCTTTCTGCAATGTTCCATCTGGAATCCCCTGTAGTTTTTCAATCTTCACCCTCTTCTTACTTAACTTTCTAGCCTTCTTCCCAGTGAGCTTCATCTCAGTGGTCCTTTTCCCATTTTGATTCCTATCCTCCTTGGATATAGTCACTTCGCGTTGCTGAGGTTCTTTCTTAGGGTTCATGGATAACATCTCTTCTTTATCTGTGATAGAGACTTCAGTCTTCTGTGAGTCCTCTGATATTCTGGTAACTTCGACATCTATGTTCCTAGTGTGATATAACTTTGATCTGTCATGTTCTTCAATCAACTGCACGATCCTTCTAGTCATGAAGTCTTTTAATTCTTGTCTCTGTTGGTCTAAAACTTTTTCTTCTTCCTTCTTTCTGGTTTGATCTCTTTCAATCCAAGGATTTCCAAGTAACATAGTAAACGGGGCACTATCCTCAATAAATTTGATAATCTCAAAATCTTCCTCTATTGAAGTTCCATTAGCATTCATAGATATCTGAGTGAGCCTTCCACATGGGTTTACCAGTTTTCCTCTGAATAACCCTATTTCACTTAGTGAAGGGATCATAACAGTTCTTCCTATAGCTTCCCAAGTTCTTTCTATCATGACATTCACCTGTGTTTCCTCATCCAAAAAATAGTCAATGTCGAATTTTCCTATCCTTACTTCAATGCATTCTTTTTCTTTAAAGATCTCTGATAACTTGACATGTCGGTGATCATTCAAGGTGTCTTTCATCTGCAGTGACATCTTTTCTTATTCTTTCTAGGGTTCTTCTATTTCTGTATCTGCCTTAGGGTTTTCTTCTTTTAGGTTCATTCTTTCAATCTTAGCAATCATTCTAGGGAAATCTAATACTTCATGGTCCAAAGCCTTACAACAGAGACAACTCGTTCTTTCACCAGGGCACTCCTTAACTAGATGTCCCAGTCTTCTACAACTATAACATAGGGTTAATCCTTTCTTTCTTTTAAATGATCCCCAACTTCTTTTGTACTGTGCACTAGGATCATGGTAGCTAGCCTGCAAGAAATTCTTTCCAGGATCCCGCATCCATTTGTTAGTCCAGACATTCTTTCTATGCATAGGTATAACACATCTATCATTATCCTTATCAGATCTATTCATGTCAACCTTTATTTCATCTAACAATGCCCTAGTATTTAAGCTAGGACAAAATCTATCAATCATACCTAAATTCATGTTTCAGAAACAAAAATTTCCACTTATCTTACTTCTATAGAGAACAAAGCTTTCAGATCTAAGACTTTTGACTATTCTTACCTTTATCAGAGCACAAAGCTTATAGATCTTACCTCTTTCTTGCAGATATAACCTCTTTTCTCGCAGATCTGACTTTTTTTCTTGCACAAAGCTTCACAGGTCAAGTAGAATGTTGCGCACTAGGGCACAGATCTATGCACAGGGCTTCCTTTGCACAAAGATTCTTCTTTTCTAGTTCCCAGCAATCACAGTTTCAGTCCCAGCAATGGAACCATTTGTTGGCACACAGGGGAAGACCCAGGGCTCAACACTCAAGAGCGCACCAACAAAACCCTAACTACCAGCCCTTTTGGCAACACCTGTGAAGCAGATGAAGTCTCACCCGAGGTAGAGGCAGGGGTGATTGCAAGACTCATGGGTCTGCAACCTTAGTTGGGACACAGATTGTGGTTCAGCCCCACCCTGGGGCTATTTCCACAAAGTCTTCTTCTTTATTATCTCGGTCAAGCAATTACAGCATAGAGCTCCAAAAATCCTTACTTTGCACAGGACAAAAGATCTGTGCAGCTCACTACATCCTTCTTCCTTGCGCTAAAAGCACAGAGCCTTCTACAATATCTTGCACTTAGCCTCTTACAATATGCACAGAGCATTTACAGTCGTTACCAACACTTAGCCTACTTGCAACTCTTCGATCACATAGATCCAACTTATCACTCCCTTATCCCCCTTATCCCTGTTACTTACTTCGTCTATGCATCTATTTATACATACAAAAGTGGGCCTAAGCATGGGTAAACCCATGGGCCGACATCCCTTTCCCGTTACATTAGCCCAAAAACCCAAAAATGACCCAAAGTGGGCTGAGATCTCGCGATCTCTTCTTCACATCGCACTCCATCTTTGATAGGGCATCAAAGTCCCAAAAATGGTCAACTATGACCAAGTATTCCTCAAAACTTGGTCAAGGGCCAACATAATCCTTCACTTCATAATTAATTAGATTATAAAGTATACCATACTCATGAAAAACACATTAACTCTAGATCAACCAAACCCGATCAACCAAACCCACAATTAAAAGGAAATCCATGATCAACTCAAATAACTAGATTGATGAAATCCAAGATTTCCCAATTTCCTAGTATATATAGAATTGAGGATAGGTCACAAAATAAGATGAGTGAATTAATACCTAATCATGAACAACATCCATCAACCTTTACACCAAATCAATATCATCAATTATCCTAGAAAAAATGAATATTAATTTATTTGAATTAGTTCAATAGGAAACCAAAATTTCAAAAATAAGAATTATAAAGAGGTAAATGAAATAGACACAACATAATGGAAAACATCTTATTACCATATTCTAATCAAATGTTATAAATTCTTTGAAACAAAAATTATTTTCATTTACAATTACAGTTGTACATGAGGTATACTATTTTACGATCCACACAAGTCCACAAGGTGAGACTCAATTAAAAAAAATGTAAATGAATATATTTTATACCTATGGTGCATGCTATGAATTGTCAAAAGGGCCTTTAACCCTCCTTGTATTGAAATTCTTAGAATATTAATATATAATCATGAATTTTTTGAATGTGTAAAACTATGTAATGGGTTTTCAATTCAAACATAGTAATTCTTGAGTGAAGTGTAGGGTAAATTAAGATTAGTATTAAACTATTCAAGATTTATGCATTGTGAATATTTATTTTGATTATATATCTTAAATTGATATTTAAGTGATCTTAGTAACACATATCCATTATAAAAGTTAAAAAAAAAATCATAACAACATTTATTTACTACAATGGAGCTCATTATTGCTACCTAAATTCCAATAATGTAATTCCCAAACACCAAACATATTTTAAACAAACATGCATAATGAATCAAATCTAGTTGAGAAAAGTTTAATACATCTCCCCAAAAATAAATTTTGCAACACGCCAAGAAACCATTTTTAAGATTAAGGTCTTTGATACCATCAAAATTTGATAAAAACCTTAAAAACCCAATTCAAAACCAATCCCATATCATCCAAATTCAATGAATTCTATATGTCTTACAATAAATTTAAGCTTGACAATTATCTTGATGAAATATTTCTCACTCAAATACTCTTTGTGGCATCCCTAGCCAGTAATTTTCTTTGAAGCATATGGAAATGGGAGAAAGATCCACTTTGTAAAATACAAGAATAAAATCCATTTTGTTTATATTAAATGGATTAAACAAAATGGATTAAACATTATTAATTTTATTTTATAAATTTAACTAATTTATATCTAAGTACATTATATTATTTAATTTTATATAAAATATTGACATATTATTTTTAAAAAACTCTAAAATTTCATCGTTTCACTAAACCAATCTTTTAAAAAATGTTTTACTGAAAATATAAAATATTGTATTTCACTAAATAAACAATATTGAATTTTTGAATATGTGAGATATGAACAAATTTATAATAATTATAATGAAATAAAATAAAAAACAAAGGTGTAGCAGTTTAAATTTTTCATGTTGAATTAAATATTTATTTTCAATTGCAAACATGGAAAAGAGGGAGAGAGGTAGA
>JZKD02S1708173.1:213850-269342 GCA_000966675.3 Picea glauca
CACTTTATGGCTCTAGGAGTCTAACTCTAGCAAGTATTATTCATAAATGTTTCGACAAAATTAACCTTGTGAGAGGAGGAAGTAATGATGCTCCTCTCTTAGGGTTTCATCAAGCAAGGCGTCTAGAATGAAAAAGTAAAATTACCATGAAACATTAATAGCATGAGGATAAATTTGTATAATTTTCACTTACTTCACCAAGATACCATGAGATAAAAATCTAATTGCATAAATTCCATCCAAAAATCATCAAAGTTCATCCACAACTTGACCTTCCAAACATAGTGCATAAGGTAGAAAAGTTAGATATCCCAATAGGGTGAAAAATTCAGAAGTAATGTCTCTCAAGTGAGAGTTGTGATGATTCAAAAATGAATTTAGGGTTTTTCTATTTATATGAGACAACCCTAATAGATTTTTCCACATGAATTTGTCAACAACAAAATAGAAGAGGCTCAACCCCTTAATTTTCCTCTACAATATTCCCAAAATGGAAAATACCTAAAATAAAACCCTAAAAGTGTGACATCATGCCCTAGGAGGGCTACGCAATGATCAAGTGTGAGAT
The DNA here is from genome assembly GCA_000966675.3 of Picea glauca. NCBI lineage: Eukaryota > Viridiplantae > Streptophyta > Pinopsida > Pinales > Pinaceae > Picea > Picea glauca. The sequence continues at coordinate 214,419 of JZKD02S1708173.1, forward strand.
GTCAAGGCTCGAAGAGTGAATCATTGGGCCTCCAAAGGCCATGTAACATGCCTCTAATGCACAAGGGCGTGAGGCAACGTGTCTCCTGACCCTAAACCATGTCCAATAATATATGAACCATGAAATCCATCGAACCCAAATAGTGACATTGAGGGATAGATGGTGATGTCATAGACCTCCAAAGTCCACATCCAAGTGCAAGAGGAGTGAAATATCATTTGTAGGTGATGCCAAGGTGCCTCTAAAGGAAACATCCTCCATCCTCTATGCACAATAGCTCCAGGGTGCTCTATGTAACCTGCGGCTTTTCAACCCATGTATGTGACATATTGACCAAATATGCTCGTACCAATCCCATATTTCCATTGTTCGAGGTTCGAAGGATGAGAGAGCCATTGTTGAAGGGATTTCTCTGCATCATACATGCCAAAATCCTATAATAAGCCACAACATCTCGAGCACAACCAAAAATGTCCCTCAAAGAACCATGTCAGGATCATTTAAAACCAAGAAGAATATAAGACAAAGTAAATCAATGTTCACAAGACACGTTAGTCCTTAAATAATGCACATAAAGTTGATTCCTATGATGCAATACATGTAAACAATTCACCCTATTATCCCCTTCAAGTATCTTCCAAGCCCAAAACCTTGTGAGGGTTACTAAGTTTAAGCATGGGAGGGCCTTCATCCAACCCTATTAGGTGTGCCACTTAAATAGAAAATAAATAACCCAATAGAGGGATAGGTCTCGAGAGTGACAAGGAAAAGTAAAAACCCATCAAGAGTAAGTGTGAAGATGTTATGCGAAGATTCCTTCATGGCTGATCATGTTGTCCATCTCTATGAGCACTTTTTTTGAGGGTGTGATTTCTCTTGATTTACCCAATATTTGTGTGCCACCATTTTCCAAACCCCTTTATTAGCCATATTTCCAATCCTTACTTTCATTTATATTTTTCAAATTTGAGGGTCCCCCTTTATGGGTTTTCAACCTTTAACATTACTTTTTGGGATGGGGTGAGCACTAAATGAGTAGAGATCAAGTTGTATTGGATTTTGGTGGTCCTTATTTGCTATGTTCACTATCTTTTTAACATCATTTTCTTATTCTTTTATAGTAGCTACAATCTACCTCCTGACCATCAACCCCTTTCTCATTAGAGTATGGGCCATAGCCAAAGTTTAGGATGTGTGAAAATCTTGATGATGGAAAGTGTTAAGTATATTTGGGAGTGGAAAATTACCCTTGGGAGGGCCCCTCTGTATTACCCCCTTTTCCTTGGTGGTGAAAAAAAAAAGACTAGGGAACATAGGATGAACACCAAGGTGAAACAAGGAAACAAAGATAATTTCTCAAGAAAGTGATCCACTATCCAAATTCAACCAATGATCCCTACCCACATGCCCACTAAATTAAGCACAACACCTTTCATGACAAAACAGACTAACCATACCTCATGGTGATGTTGGCTTACCATGCCCTGTACCTTGGGTTTCTTGAATGTTACAATCCTTGGTTGATCTATGCTAGGAGGAAAATTAGGGGGGTTGTTTGGATGCCATCTATGCACATGTTGATCATCATTGTGGTGTAGATAATTTTCTCCATTATGGGCCTCAATACACGATCTCCTCTAGTTACCCCTAGGTTGGGGGGGGTGGCATCTGGATCCAACATAGGGACATGTGCTCACCGTAGAGTGCATAAGAACCTTATCATCGCTAGATTTCTAAGACTTGCAATCATATGCCCAATTTAATCAACAAAATACTTTAGAAGTATATGTTGGTGAACATGATCCACTGACTGTCAGTGATAATCAAAACCATGTTGAACTTTTTTTTCTTTAACTATGAAATGACAAAGAAAAATCAAGTGCAACATGGAATCTCCTAACATGTATTCAAAATGAGAACGAAAAATGTATATATCAAAATGCACAACTACTATAGGATGATATGCATGATGCAACACATATATAAATGCAATGCAATGCAAAGTGAAAATTCCTAACCTACCTACTCTAATGTATGTTAGTTGAAATGCTAGGTATAATAATATAACTAGTAAAATAATCCTAGCATCATATGAGAATATCTACCCCTGTGCTTCATCATAAACCAAAATAAAAATAAGTCAAGAAGAAGAAGCTCATGAGTGGGGGCATACACAATACCATAACTAATCATAAAATACAAATCATGGAGGTGGGAGGGAGGGATAAAATCATGCAAGGAAGTATCACCGCAACCCTATCCTATCCATCCCAGGACAAGGCCAAAATAATTAGATGAAGGTGAGTCCTCCTCTTAAGCTACAAAGTTATCACTCGAATATCGAGTAGAAGGGATGACAAGGAATCTAAGAAAAACTCTAAGTTTGTCTATGGGAGGAGGGAGGGAAAGATAAGGGATCAACCCAAGCCCAGAGAAAAAAAAAACTCCCAACCTGAGGCTTGTTGGCCTTGTATGTGAAACTAAAAAGGCCTACAAAAAATCAAAGGTTGAAAAAAAATCTGTCCTATAGGCAAGTGATTACCATGATGAAAACTCCCAACTATATCTATAACGGAGTAGAAAGGTGAAAGAAGAGAAAGTTGGAAATCTTATCACAAATATCTCACTTGGCGCAGACCATGTCCTTACCCTCATCAAAATCAGAGCACAATGGTGGGTATAAATTTTCTTCATAGAATAAATCCAAGTTATCAAAAGGATATGTATTGAACCCCTCAATATACAACCATAAATTGTCATGTGAACATTGTGATAAGTCATCTCTAGCTGGTTGGGACAAATATGTAACCATGTTGTCTCCATGTTTCCACACATATGAGTTATTAGAAATCACATATGGTTGTGCTAATGATCTAGGTGGATATCAGTGGCCACCCACATTTTCCATCTGGCTCAAAACAACTTTCTGACAATTTTGGTAATTTACTATTTTTAGCAGCTTTTCGGGTCTTGAACTTCCAGAGCCGTTTTGAGGCCCTAAATGATGTTTTTTTGGGTATGTTGCAATAAAAAATTTTGTTCAAAAGCTGTAGTCCTCGGATAGATCTTTCCAACGGGCTATCATATGCCTAAAACGAAGATCGTATGAAAAAGTTACGACCCCAGGAAGTTGATGTACTAACTTACCCAAACGGGGCCCATATGACTTTTGGCGCTTCATCTCCTAGGGTTAGATTTTTGGATGTCTAGGGGTTTGGCATTCATGTTTATTGTAAAAAGGCCTTCAGAGCCTCATTGTACTCATCTTCTTGCAAATGAGTGCAGCCGTCACATCTCTTCTCAGAGATAAGCCGCCACCATTCCAGCAAGCTTGTTTTCCGCTGCATTTTATAGTTTCAACTTATTTCCTTATTGAATAGAAAACTAGTTTTACTGTATGTTTGTTATTCTATGTTAAACATCTATTAATAATCTCTAGTCATTTCATTCTGCTCATAAAATTCGAATCAATGGTATCAGAGCGGTTTTCTCCTTGTCGTCTTAATGCATGTCCCCAACGAGGTTGGAGTACAAAGAATTGGGTCTCGAGCTTGTTTCTCTTGAGGACAAAATCTCTCGCATGCCCAAGCGACCTCTCATGGTAGGAGAAAAGAAAGATGACGGGACAAGATATCCTTTCAAACTATTGATTGAGGAAGCCCTCATGCAACGGAGGAACGAGATGATGGATAGTTTCACGCAAATCCTTCGACGGCTACCAACAAGCAACGCATCTTCTTCGAGCGGAGGCGCCACCCGCTTCAAGGTACAAATCAACTTCAATACTCCTATATTTGAAGGTCAGATAGATGCAGATGCTGTAGACAAGTGGTTGAATCTACTAGAAGGGTATTTTTCTGTCCATAACTTTTCAAATAAAGAAAAGATTACTTTAGCACTCCTCAAAGCCATTCCCCATGTCAAAGATTGGTGGGAAACTTTCTATGAGCAAAAGGAAACAGAGGAACCCTCATTATTTACAGTCACGGCCACCTAGGAATCCTTTAGGGATGCTATTAAGGAGCAATACTACCCTGTCAGAAGTTATGACGACTTGTATACCAAATGGACCACACTGCGGCAAGAAAGAGACCAAGCAGTGCCAGATTTCACAAATATCTTCCATACCTTGTGCACCAAGCTGGGTATCAAATATTTAGAGTGACATATGATGCTCAAGTATCACGGTGCTCTGCATAGATACATCCAGACCAAAATGGAATTTCTGGACATCTCATCCTTGGATGCAGCCTACCGATATGCCATAAAAAATGAGCAGAAGCTCAAACAAAAGACGTGACAATTTAGGCCGGGGAACCCCTCACAAAAAAAGGTAGTAAAGGGCAACCCCAACCCACTGAAAAAAGGACAGAGAAAATATGGACAGTATCAGAACAACTAGTCCAAGCTGCAAGCAAAGAAGGACACCAGAAAGACAAATAAAGATATCGGGAAGTGGTGCGACTTCCATAAGAGCCCTTGGCATAACACTGTTTACTGTCACTCAAAGAAGTCGATGGTGGCCGAAGTGAAAGCCTCTGAATCAAATGTGGTTTCTGACTCCGAGTCAGAATCAGAAAGGGGAAGATGAATCATTGATGCGGAACCTAGTTCCACCATTGCTACCACCAAGCTCCAACATGGTGAACTAGACGAGCCGGAAGAAGGAGAGCACCTCTTCCATTCACAAATGTGGGTAAAAGGTACCCCGCTGCACTTCATCATTGATAGAGGTAGACATAAGATCCTCATCTCAGCAGAGGTCATCAAGCGGCTTGCCCTGCTGACAACACCACACCCACAACCCTACACCATTGGCTGGCTCCTCCAGGGAAGCGATATTCGCGTCAGACAACAGTGCTGACTGTCATATGGCATCAAGCCCTTCAAAGACAAGGTATTGTGTGATGTTTCTCCTCTCAAAGTTTTTGATGTTCTTTTGGTCCAACCTTATTTATGGAAACATCATGTTGTATATGAGTCTAGGCCTCGTAGTGTTATTATTACTTTGAACAGGAAATTGTATAGGATACCCGAGGCAGTCCCACCTAGTGATATTTCCTTGATATCTGCTAAGCAATGCAGGAAGGTCATCTCTCAGATGGGGAAGTTTGTCTTCTTTGTGATTTTCTCTCAAAATGAGCGAAAGATCACAGCCACATCTAGGGTCTCTGAGGCCGACCTCTCCACACAGTAGAAGCAAGTAGATAAGTTCGTGGAAGAATATTTAGATATCTTCTCCTAACCTACCGAGGTACCTCTGCACTGCCAGGTCAAGCACCCCATCAATCTGACCCCTGACGCATCGTTTCCCAATGGGCCAGTCTATCACTACTCTTTGTTAGAGAATGAGGAGATCAAGCGACAGATCCAAGAACTTCTCCACAAGGGGCACATCCATCCCATCTCATCACCTTACAGAAGCCCAATCGTGCTGGTACAGAAGAAAGATGGAACCTGGCAACTCTGCATTGATTACCTGGCTCTGATTAAAATCATAGTCAAAAATCGGTACCCGATTCCCCGAATCGACGACCTCCTTGATCAACTCATGGGGGCCAAATACTTCAGTAAGATTGATCTAAAGTCTGGCTACCACCAGGTCCTGATAGAACATATAGATGTATGGAAGGCCACCTTCAAGTCAAAAGAAGGCCTTTTTGAATGGTTGGTCATGCCCTTTGGTTTGACAAATGCTCCAACCACTTTCATGAGGATGATGGACGATATCATGTGAACATTCACCAATACTTTTGTAGTGGTGTATCTAGATGACATTCTCATTTACAACAAGACTTGGGATGAACACTTGTAGCATATTCAACAGGTTCTTCACACCTTGCGGCAGCACAAGCTATACACCAACTTGGAAAAATGCTCCTTCAGCATGGACAGGGTCCATTAACTAGGCTACATCATTGATCAACATGGTGTACATGTGGATCTAGCTAAGATCCAAGTCATCAGTTACTGGCCAGCGCCAACCACACTCACTGAGATTCAGAGCTTCTTGGGCCTTGCCAATTTCTACCGTAGGTTCGTGTTGGGATTCTCCCATATTGCATGGGCCCTCATCCAAATAACCAGGGGTGGTGGTAAGGCGAAATTTGCGTGGGGCCGGTCCCAACAACAAGCATTCGATGATTTGAAGCAATGCTTGTGCTCAGCCCCAATACTTTCACTACCATACCTGCAACAACCCTTTGAGATTGAGACAAATGCTTCAGAATATGTTGTCGGCATCATTCTCACTCAGCACAGCCACCCCGTGGCCTATCATAGTGGGACACTATCAGATGTTGTCTGTAAGTACCCTACTTATGACAAAGAAATGTACTCCAATGTGCAAGCCTACCGCCAGTGGAGACATTACATTCTTGGGAAGGAGACAGTCATCCACACTGATCATAAGCCACTGTAGTTCATGCAGACACAAGGAAAATTGCAGAATGAAAGAAATCAAAAGTGGTCCACATACTTGCAGAAATTCCACCTCAACATCAAGTATAAAAAAGGAAGCACCAACCGCGTCACTGATTGCCTCAGCAAACCGCCATTCATGGAAATCACCATGGTGCTAGACTCTTATGGCCATGAGACCTCTGGATGGCCCCAAATATATGAGACAGACCCAGACTTCACCACCACCTACCAAATGTTGGGTGCAAAGGTAGTTGTCAATAATTTCCATCTTCAGGATGGGTTGTTGTGTCATCTGGGCCATATCTATGTTGTATCAAGCGAGCGATAAAAGCTGATCTAGGAAGCCCACTATAGTCGGGTGGCAGGACGCTTCGACGTCGAAAAGACAGTGGCAATGCTATAGAAACATTTCTACTGGCTGAAACTTTGATGGGAGGTCAACAAATATATCAGGTCATGCACTGCATGTGCTATTGCTAAACCGACCACTAGGAAATAGGGCATGTACACCCCTCTTCCTACTCCTGAAAGGCCATGGGAATCCATCTCAATGGACTACATGTCAGGCCTTCCATGCACCAAGTGGGGAAATGACTGTGTTTTTGTGGTTGTTGATCACTTTTCTAAGATGGCGATTCTAGTTGCCTACAAGAAGAGCATCACAACAGAAGCCATGACCAAGATCTTCTTTGAACAAGTTTGGGTACATTTTGGAATCCCACAAACCATTGTCTCAGATCGGGACAGTTGATTTCTCAGCACATTCTGGTCGAGCTTTTGGTCACTGCTGGACACCAAGCTCACCAAATCCACGACCTTCCACCCCCAGATAGATGGCCAAAGTGAGGTTGTAAATCGAATGATCGTGCATATCCTGCGCATGTATAATTAAAAGAACCCTTGCACATGGGATGAGAGTCTTTTCTATGTCCAACATAGCTACAACGACGCCCTGCATAGCTCAACTAGCCACAACCCCTTTTAGGTGGGGTTGGGATTCCAACCATTGGGTCCCATAGATGTTGCACTTCCCCTTACAATCACCTCAACTAACTCATCTCCTGCTCCAACTGAAGCTGACAAAGCCACCCAGTTCATTGAGCAGATCGAACAAATCTGCCAACAGGTTCAGGAGATCCTACTAAAGTCCAATGACAAGTACAAGTAGTGCCATGATCAACATCGGCTACCACATAAGTTTCAGGTGGGTGACAAAGTTTGGTTTCACTTGCAGAATGAACACCTTACAGGACCCCATCGAAAGATTTGTTGACTTCGTTATGGGCCATACACCATCACCAAGGCTGTGGGGGATAATGATTTTGAGCTCAACATTCCTCCTTTCCTTGGCCTGCACCCAGTGTTCAATGTGGCCCTCCTTCGGTCTTATTTCCCACCATCATAGGACACATCTGATGTAACAGAACAACTGAAACCAATAGAGATCAACCTCGACTGCATACAATAGGCCTCCAGTGATCAGATTGTTGACACCTAGATCAAGGCTACTCGACAACAAAGGATCCACCTTTATCAAGTTGTCAAAGCAGGGTAGCTCCTGCACCAAGGAAAGTGGCTCACCCTGGGCCAAATTCAACAGAAACTTCCTCATCTGATGAGGGAAATCAACGCAATGGAGAACATTCCTTCCTAAGGAGGGGGGATTGATCGAGGTGGATGTCGGTGGCCACCCACCTTTTCTAGATGGCTCTAAACAACTTTCTGACAATTTTGGTAATTTACTATTTTTAGCAGTTTTTCAGGTCCTGAACTTTTGGAGTCGTTTTGAGGCCCTAAACAACATTTGTTTTTGTTATGTTTCATTAGAAAAGTTTCATCATGAAATTTTGTTCAAAATTTTTAGTCCTTGTATAGATCTTTCCAATGGGCTATCATACGCCTAAAACAAAGATCGTATGCAAAAGTTACGACCCTGGGAAGTTGATGTACTAACTTACCCAAACAGGGCCCACATGAATTTTGATGCTTCATCTCCTAGGGCTAGGTTTTTGGATGTTCAGGGGTTGGCATTCATGTTTATTATAAAAATTCCTTCAGAGCCTCATTTTACTCATCTTCTTGCGAATGAGCGCAGCCGTCACATCTCTTCTCAGAGATAAGCTGCCACCATTCCAGCAAGCTTGTTTTCCGCTGCATTTTACAGTTTCATCTTATTTCCTTATTGAATAGAAAACCAATTTTATTGTATCTCTGTTACTCTGTGTTAAACATCTGTTGATAATCTATAGTCATTTCATTATGCTCATAAGATTCAGATTAGCTATGGGCAAGGATTGCAAATGAACTTCAATTTCATAAATGGGATCACCGCCAGGACAAATCAGATCCCATTTACATCTCTGAACATGTGTAAACTCATCAATCTTGTCAATCACATCATCAATTTTATTATAACATGAAGGGACTAGTGTATCCAATGGGTTCCTCTAGCACTTATTCACTTTCCAAATCATAGAATAGTGCATCATCAAAGTCATGGAAAGGAGTATAACCTACCGTGTTATTTTCTTTATGTGCAAGAGAGACGAGAGCTTGGATGACTTCATTAAATGGAGGAGAAAATATTGGGGCTTTGTCTATTGATTTTTATATAAGATGATATACAATCTATCCCTTATTACAATGATGAGTGTTTCATATATATAGAACACATGGTGACCATCCATGAAAGGATGTGTCCCTTGGATAATAAATAATTACTTATTTATTATATATATTTATACTAAACTGGTCTCCATAACAAACAAAACTTTTCACTTTTTACTTTTCACATTATGAAGACTGACCATAGTTACAAAATTCAACACTCCCTCTTAACTAGGAAGGTATTCATAATGATTTGCAAGTTGGTTGTTATATGATCACTCCCTCTTAACTAGGAAGGTACTTATCAACATCTGCAACATCAACAACAACCTACCATATGATCTGGAAGAATGTCTTCCTGATGTTTTCCAAACATCAATACTCCCTCTCAATGAGGGAGACATTCTTCATCATGCCATGCTTTTCTATAAAGTATAAAAACTTCACCCTAGACTCATGACACCAATTTGTTAGTCTTGGGAGATGTCACTCTCCTACCTGAACCGAGGGGAAAATCCCTCTTCACTTCTCCCTTTGAGCCATTTGACTCTCTCTGAGATCAAGCTCACTCTGGTTCTACATGTGATAGAAAATAACATCTTGAATCTTTGTTATTTCTTATCAAATCACCATGACTAGGACAAATACCATACCAGGTTCATTCACGATAGGTACACCCTTTTGAGTGAATGTTAGCATGATGCTAACTGACACGTGGAAAGCACCTCAAGTACCTCGAGTCCATATTATTCCTTGTCATGATCAAGGAAGGAATACGCCTGGAACCATTTACCACAAGTACACCTTTGTGATAAATGTATCTTATCTCCCTTGGTATGCAACCCAATCTAGGATAAGGTCCACCTGATGCTTACTCGGGACATTCACCATAGGTACACCCCTGTGGGTGAATTTCTTCCTGATGTTTCCACACACTGGAGGAACATTTAACACATTGAGTCTTTTGTTCTTTGAATACTATGTTTGGGCCATTCACCACTGGTCAAATCACCATTACCAATCCTGTGAGAATTTCTTTCCGATGCCAAAACATCAACATCATCAACTGTCACAACCTGGTCAGTATCCTAACACATGGTACATCATATAGAATCAAATATCTAAGCCACACTCTATCTGAGTAATCTGGGCATGATGTTGTAGGGATCAAGTGTTGTACACTCAAATGAGTTTCCCTAGGATACAAGGACTATTCTTCTTAATCTGGTCATTAACTATGACACAAGAAGAATGTTTGTCCTATATCTCCCCACTCTAGTCACTACTATGAACTCAAGGAGAAGGACCACTCTTCCCACTCTGGTCACTACTGTGAAATCAAGAAAAGTGTCTTCCCTGTACCATTCTCCCCACTTTGGTCACTACTGTGAACTCAAGGAGAAGGACCATTCTTCCCACTCTGGTCACTACCTATGAAATCAAGAAGAATGTATGCCCTAGACCACTCTCTCCACCTTTGTCACTACCTATGAACCCAGAGAAAATGTTCATCCATTGTACAAACCTGGACCATTCTCTCCACTCTAGTCGCTACCTGTGAACTCAGAGAGAATGTACGTCCATCAACACCCTCTCAATGAGAGGTTCAATCTTCCATGAGTCCCAGCTTGTCCCTGAAGTATACAAAATTCACTTTCAACAAGGGCTTCGTCAAAATATCTTATATCTTCTCATTGGTTTAGATGTATAGGAGATTCACATATCCCTTCTCGACTTTATCACAGATGTAGTAGTACATGATCTCAATGTGCTTTGACTTGTCATGGAACACCGGGTTCTCTGAAAATCTTTAGACATTATTGATTATCACATAATATCACAGTTGATTCCAGCACATGATCAAATAGTCCAGAAACCATCTTACAGAGCCATACTACTTCCGTACATGCATCACAAGCTACAATATACTCTTTCTCTGTAGTACTAAGTGTGACATACTTCTGCTTCTTGCTAGTCCAAGATATCATAGTAGAGCCCAAAATGAAGCATACTCCTAAAGTACTCTTTTTGTCATCTACACTCCCTTCCCAATTAGAATATGTATATACTTGCAGCTATACATCATTGTTTGAGACATATCTCAAACCATAGTTTAACGTGCCATGCAAATATCTCAATATGTGCTTTGCGTCAATCCAATGATCATGTCTTGGCTCCACATGGAACTTTCACAACAAAGAAAATGTCTAACCTGGTATTAACAAAATACATCAGTGAGCCAATCAATTGTCGATATATGGAGGGGTCTACTAGATCATAATCAGAGTCTCTAAACTTATTCAAGTTTGGCACCATGGGAGTTGCCATGGACTTGTAGTCCATCATCCCAAATCTCTCAAGGATCGTGATAACATACTCCCTTGACAAAGGAAGATCTCACTTGTCTTTTTCCATAATTATAATCCCAAATAGTAATGCATTAAGCCAATATCCTTCATTTCAAACTCTAAGGTCAACTCCCTCTTTCTAAGAGAACCCTCTTTCCATGAACCTTTCTTTATGCTTTTCCATGTTGTCATATGCTGCATGCTTGATCTTGTAGATCCACTTGGAAGTCACCATTGAATTTCCCTCAATTCTACTAGCACTATATACTCCATTGGTGGCTATCACTCTTGGCAATAACTAATTTTCTCTCAATACCATAATCATGCCTCCTCATTGACCTCTCTTGACAATATTTCAACTTTCCAAAGCACACAACATCATGGTAACCACCACATCAACACATTGACACAAACTTCATGTGATCTCAACTACATAGGGTTTTTCACTATTTCCCATGTCCATCTCGATCACTCCTCACCAAATACTCGTGTTCATATAGAACAACAATAACACCCATGGCATGGATTGGTACTTATGCTTAAATTCAAATAGTTGTGTAGTAATTTCCTCCATTGGTCTTCATATGGAAATCTTCATCACCCACGATCATTTCAATGAATCTAAAAAATATACCAATGAGATCAAGAATCTCCCGGCCTCATAAGAGAATATCTTTCACACAATGTTTACTATATCAACATTTCCACATAGGTGCTTCCATGAAAACTTTACACAACAAATAGATCCACCAAGCAATCCAAGGAGACAATTCACATTTTGTTGATGCAATGACAAACATGTACTTACACAACTATATATAGTGACCCTGCACATGATGCATCTTCTACTATGACCAACACATATCCATCATATACTCAATGTCATATGGCTAACCATATTGATTTTCTAGTGCTAAATTAGACAAGCACAATTTTCTGCAAGTGGTAATTACTTCCAATGATATAAGATATTACTTTAGTAAACTCTAGAACATCACTAAGTAATTACACTCAGAAAATTCAATTACTTAGAAACTTCGGTCTCTTCCTTAGATCACTTCCCACATGTGAGAGAGAAAAAAATATGTGTGCTTATTGTTGTGTCTTTCAGGTGTCTTTTTATAGTAATATTAGATTGATCCAAAGAGACACGTCTCTTTGAAAATTAAATTAAATTTTATTTCTTATAAATAGTTGGAGAATACCTCTTGTAACTACCCAAATATTAATATTAATTTGGTTATAATCCATAGTATTTGACTTTGTTAAATTGTTCCTCCATAATTTATGTAATGTTGATTTTTATATAAGATGATATACAATCGATGCCTTATTAAAATGATGGGTGTTTCATATATATAGAAAATATGGTGACCATCCATGAAAGGATGCATCCTTTGGATAATAAGTAATTACTTATTTATTATATATATTTATACTAAACTGGCCTCCATAACAAACACAACTTTTTGCTTTTTGCTTTTCACATTATGAACACCGACCATAGTTACAAAATTCAACATTGTCTTCATGAGGGGCCTCTTCATGGATTAGGTTTTCAACATGGTAAATTTCATCAAAGTGTTCTTCATATTCACTAGGAAACTCATGTTCTTCTCAGTAATATTCCTCGTGATTTACCTATTTAGGCTCTAGTTCTTCAATCAAGTCTTCGTTATATTCAATAGAATCATGAGGTAATTCTTTATCCTTTTCAAGGGGTTGGTAACCCTATTCATAATATTCTTCCTCGGGATCTTTCCTTCGAGATGCATGATCTTCAAGCCTCTCATCCAAGGCATGCTCAAGACATGGAGGATCATCATTAATAAAATCTTCATCACTTGCTTGTTTGTTTGGAGGGGGGACTTCATCAAGGTTCACATCTTCTGAATCATACCATTCTTCTCCCTCCACATTCAACTCCAATATATTGGATAGAACCCAAGGTTGGTCATACTTCTCTCGTATGCCGACACAAAGTGTTTTTACTTGGAAGTATGCCTTAGCAATCTATTCCTCTGCTGACACTTCAAAAAATTTCAGATATTGGTTAATTGCAAGGTCATGCTCTCTTGTCTTTGTACTGAAATGTCAGTCAATAGATGTAAATATTGGCATTGATCAACCAGTTCCTTGTGAAATGTGTTATCTTCTCTGACACTCTCCTTTAGCCTTTAGGATAAGTTCACATTATTCTGGTTCTTCATCCTTAATAAGTGGAGAAACTACCAATGCATTGTTTTCATTCTGACGATGAATATTCCCAATGGAATCTTCTCCTAGGGAGTGGTGTGATTCCCTAAGGTCTCCTACAAGAGGACCGAGGAATAAACACTCCCTCTTAAGGGTCGTTGTGAGCTCTTGAAGAGTGTCTTCATATGTTTGAGATTGTGAATTCCCATATTCAATAAATTTTCTAATGATATTTGTGAGAGAGGAGATGGTTTTCGGTTTGCATGTGTCTTTGATACAACCATGTACACCAAATGATAGCGATACCAAAAACCATTGTATTCATACATCTTCATGCTCCCCCATACCCCATATGTATTTCAATAACTTTACTACATGGGAAACAACATGTTCATTGAATTTTGGAATTTTTATTACCATCCTTCCTTATATTTGTTTCGGTATTTGGGAATGCTTTCAAAATAAATACAAGGAAACCATTCCTAAAAATACATAACTCCATCACTTGGAAAACAACTCAAAATGTACCAGTGGAGTCACTAGATGATCTCTCTAGGATCACCAAAAGAAGGCGATGTAATCACCCTTAGTGGAGTCACTAGGTAAACTTGTAAGATAAGGGCTTCAGATGAAATTTACCAAATAAAATGTCATTGAGAAAAATGGATCAATCATCCTTGACAATGATGCCAAAATGTTATTGTAGGATTTGTACTTGTGCAAATCCCAAAACAAGATCCCCAAATCCTGCATAACTAAGTAATATCCTACCATTGTTACCTTAGTAAAAAGTTCCATCATTTTAGTGATGGAAGATATCCACCACAAGGTAGGATTCCCTGGTGACCTCAAGGGATCAAAGTAGCGAGTATAGTATCCAAACCTACCACCCCCTCTCTTGATCACCGAAAAAAAGGTCCAGGTCAAGGAAATATAAGAGGGATAAGATTTTTTGAGTATCTGCAAGGATCAAGAACACTTTATAGCATTTATATGATTCGTTCCAAGTTCAAACAAGAAATAAATGGCTCTTAAAGACACTAGAAATGCAAAATTTTCCATGGCTGTAACGAATTTGCAGCAATGAATAGTAATACAACAACAACAAATGTTGATAAAAAATGTAACAATTTTCAAGTAAAACTATCACAAATCCACTAGAGAAATATCCAATTGTTAGATGCATTTTCTGACTATGTTAGGCCACCTTTACAAGAGTGTATGCAACAAATTAAAGTGTTATTAGGTGGTTGTAGTAAACTTTATTAATAGAAAAAAGAAATTTAATGAGTTTTCAAATATTGGTGTTAGTAAATTTAGTATATAGCTTAAGAGAGTTGAAAGAGAGTGTTTATTGATCAATTTCACCACAAGAGAGCTATAAAGCCAGAGCCTTTAAGAGTTATGGAGTCTTGTAACAACAAGTGAAACTAAACATGGAGCTTGATATAGTTGCAACTAAGAGGTAGGATTCAATCTCTAAGGTGCTAGCACATTAGCACCTTAGATGTTTAATGTTTAGGAGAAGGATTTCTATGGTGTAATCATTTTTGGGCCCTAGAAACCTTTTATCCCTTCTTGTAGCTTCAACTAGGACAAAATCAAGAATCTAGGGATAAAATCCTAAATTTATAGTACTTTAGGACTTTAAGAGTCTACCCCTACCAAGGATTTATTCACAAATGTTTCAACAAAATTAACCTTGTGAGAGGAGGAATCATTGATGCTCCTCTCTTAGGGTTTCACCAAGCAAGACACCTAGCATGAAAAAGTAAAATTACCATGAAACATTAATAGCACGAGGATAAATTTGAAGAAATTTCAATTACATCACCAAGGTACCATGAGATAAAATCCCAATTATAGAAACTCCTTCCAAAAATCAGCAAAGAGCATCCACAACTTGACCTTCCAAACATAACGCATAAGGTAGAAGAGCTAGATATCCCAATAGGGAAAAAAATTCAGAAGTAATGTCTCTCAAGTAAGAGTTCTGATGATTTTGAATTGAAATTAGGGGTTGTATATTATATGAGACAACCCTAGTAGATTTTTCCAGATAAATTTGTCAACAAAAAAATAGAAAAGGGATGACCCCTTAATTTGCTTCTACAGTGTGCCAAAAAATGGAAAATACATAAAATGAAACCCTAAAAGGGTGATGTCATGCCCTAGAAGGGTGATTTCATGCTTGTTGATATTATGGTAGTTGTAGGATGTATTAACCTCCCACTGTAACCTTTGACAAGACTAGAATATTCTGGGAAGAAAGAGAAACCCTAAAATGTTTGATAATAACCCTAGGAGACAAATCAGCTCAAGAGAATATTTAATATTGAGTTATTAGCCTCCAAAAAGAGAAGTCGGCCCAATCAAGTGAGATAGAGGAGTATAAATAGAGGGCGCTAGAGCTCATTTGTTACTCTCACACTCATAACTGCATAAGACTAGTGGTGTGCAAGTTTGGATAGAGAGTGCAGTTGCAGCTGCTACAACTTGCACTTTCGTTTTTCTTTGGACTTTCTCTTGGTTATGGTTTGGAATTTCTGCTTGGTCTTTTTTTATTCTTGATTGGTGTGCTAGAATTGGATAAAGGTGTGCTACCTTCGTTGGTTATTGGATTGCATCTGAAATTATTCTATCTGTCAAGGTTAAGGTGCTCAAGGGTGGCCTTTGTGCCTATGGTTGGGTGAAAATATTGCTATATTGTCTATGGTGAAACGAGAAGACCTATTTTTCTAACCACTGGAAGATAGATTGGGAGGATTTGCTCAGTTGTAGTTGCAGTTGTAGTTAAAGTTTTGTTGCAACAACGAAACCCTAACCCTCTTGTTGAGGCACCTTAAGTAAATATCTTGACCTAATTCCTAGATATCATAGTGTTCCCTAGCCTAGCGCACCTCCTGGTACTCTCAGCAAGCCAAGGTGTCAAGTTTGAGTTTTTGGTCAAATTTAAAGGTTGACCAAGTCAAAGTCAAAGGTTGACCAAGTCAAATAAGTCATGAATTACTCTATGAAGTCAAAAAACAAGTTAGAAGAGGCTTCTAACTTCAAATTATGGAAAACAAGGATTGACCTAATCCTTGCCAAGAATAAAGTGTTGGATATCGTGAAAGGCAAGATCATGGAACCACTATTTGAAATAGGAAAAGAGAAGGAACCTTAGAATGTTGCAGTTATGGAGAAGTTCAAGGACAATGACATCAACTCTATGAACATCACAGTGGACTCTGTAAAACACCACTTGATACCCTATATCTCTCATCTTGACTCATTTAAGAAGATGTACCTACCCTAACTAACCTATTCTTAGTCAGAAACATTGGACAAGTGATGACTCTTAAGAATTATCTCCGTGACATGAAAATGAATGATGATGATAGCATAACATTATGCTTTGTAAGAATCTCTCAGTTAAGAGATCAACTACAAGATATTGAAGAAATCATTTCAGAAAAGGAACTAGGAAATATAGTACTTAATGGACTTCCCAAGACATGGGATGCATTTTCCGCAAGCATGAACACAAGAAAGGAGTATCCCACATTTGAAGAGCTTTGGACTTGTTGTGCTATTAGTGCAAAAAAGAAATCCAAAAGGAAATATGATGATCAATCCTTCATAACAAAGTTCAAGAATTTCAGGAATAAGAGGAAGTTTGGCTTAAGGAAGAAACCAAATCAAGAAAATGATATGTCAAAAATACAATGATTCAACTATTGAAAATATGGTCACTACAAGAACCACTATCTTGAGTTAAATAAAAGGAAGGAAACACACAAAACAATAGTTTTTGAAGAAAGGGAACCTTCAAAGAAAGCCAAGCAGGATAAAATAGACTTCTTCTTCTAGTCAAGGTAACAATATTCTTCTATAACATAGTTCTTGTACATACCATGTTTACATAGATCCTGTACATATCATGTGTTTCTATTTCTTAGAAGATAATATGGTCAATGAAACAATACCTATGGAAGAATAACAAGATAAGGATTCCTATTACGATGATTATAAGTCAAGTAATGTACATGAAAAAGATGAAGTACATTGACAATATTTGGTGACAAATTCCTAAGGA
The DNA here is from genome assembly GCA_000966675.3 of Picea glauca. Lineage (NCBI taxonomy): Eukaryota > Viridiplantae > Streptophyta > Pinopsida > Pinales > Pinaceae > Picea > Picea glauca. The sequence goes on from JZKD02S1708173.1 coordinate 232,071, forward strand.
ATCTATTATATAAGTAACAACTTCCATATAGGCCGAAATTAGAATCAAACTTGAAGAGACCCAGAAGGATTTAAACCATAAAGAAGTTAGTAATTAAGAGGAAATTAGAATAATACTTGAGACACTTTGCAGAAGGCAATAAGGATGCAGACAGAAGCATGGACTCTCTTAGATGGAGGGAGCTAATTGCAGAATTCCAAAAGAAGAGCATACATTCATGCATGAAGCTCGGATTAGGAAAGAGCTAATCCTAAATGATATGATCCATTGAAGAATCTGTGAATATTATAAAATATTTGTCCATGTTCCCCATTGAAAGTAGCAGCCATGATAGGCAACACGTGTTTAGTTTGACTCTAGAAAAAGTCTTCTTCATAAAGAAGCCTTAAGTATCCTTGGTTGTCCATATACATATATGTTCCTATGATGAAAGGAAGAAGTTGGAATGTTCAGGAAGGAAGGGAATGGAATCTATAGAAGACTCCATGGACCCCAAAGTTAAAGAGGAAAATGAGGAAGAACATGAAGATTCCAAGAAAGAAAGAAAAACCAGAAGAACAAGTTATTATACCAAAAATCATAAGACTAACGGCATGGTTTGAACCCACCAGAAGCAGTAAAGAAGAAGGAATGGAAGTTGTGATGAAGAACATTGTATGTAAGAAATTGTGGGATTCAGAGCTAGAGGTTCTTCCATAAGGAGGGAGAAGACTACGACGACATCTTGTTCCAGTAAACTAGATATAACTCTATCTGAGCTATTATATCTCTTGCAGTATCCATGGATTGAATTTTACATTAGTTGGATGTAAAAGACTGTTCTTCCTAATAGAGCATTTGAGGAAGAAGCTTATGTAGAGCAATATCAAGGTTTTGAGGTATACCAGAAAGAGACCCATATATGAAAATGGAAGAAGACCTTGTATGGATTCAAGCAACTTGATGCAGAGTATCTCATATACAACAAAAGCATGGTGAAAACTTCCCATGATAGAGAAAGTCTATCAGAATGGTTACTCAGAAGTCTGGGATGATGGATTGAAAATCCATGGAAAACTCCCACGATGATAGATCTGAAGAAGTTGAGAGACTCTAACCCAGTAGACCTATCTATGTAGAAACAATTGATTGGCTCATTAATGTATTTGGAAAATTACTCAGTCGGGTATTTGTTTTGTGGGACGTTTAAGTTATGATATACAACTGCATGGATTTATTGATTTAGATTGGGCAGGGAGTGAAGATGACAAAATAAATGCTACTTGGATATGTTTTAGTTTGATTTTTTCCACGATGTCATGGGCTAACATGAAACAAAATTATGTTTCACTCAACACTACAAAATAAGAGTATATCACATCTTGTGATTCTTGTATAGAAGCAATGTGGCTCCATAAGTTGGTTTCTCGACCATTTGATCAGGTGCTGAATTTGACCATGATATATTGTAATGATCCTAGCTATGCGAAGCTTTCATAGAAACTGATGTTCCATGACAGGTCGAAGTACATTGATATCAAGCATTATATTCTCCATGATAAAGTCTAGAAGAGAGAAGTGGTTCTCTAGTATATCTCCACAGATGAGTAGATAGTAGATATTTTGGTAAAACCTTTGTCCAAGATGAAAAGTTTGCATACTTAAGTTGGGGCTCATGGAGACGACTTCCCTATTGGAAAAGGAAGTGATTACTCCCAGGTTGGGAGGGAGCACTGATATTTTATTGATTTATGGATAGTCATTTTCTAGTTCGAAAAATGGTCCAGGTTGGGTAGTTCCTTTCCAGTTCGAAAAATGGTCCAGATTGGATAGTCATTTTTGTAATGAAAATGGTTCGATAGATTGTTGATGTACCATATAAATCGATTCCCCTTGTGGCCATTGTGGGGGAATGGTCTAGGACAGTCATTCTTCTTGGTAGTCACTCTGAGTAGTGGTCTAGTAGAATGGTATGCCTCGCCGGGCAGTCATTCTTTCAAAGTTCACAGTTGTTATTAGTTTCGAAGAATGGTCTAGTTTGGAGGTTCGTGTAGGATAGTCACTTCCATAGGAAATGGTATGGGTACTCATTCCCTAGGGAAGAATCATTCTCTACAGGTTGCATTGTGATTAGTGTTGGAGGAATGGCCGAGTTAGGTGAATGATCTAGGTTCAACAATCAGGGATAGGAATTCCCTTGGGTAGACTCATTCTCTGTAGGTTGTACTATGATTAGTGCCAGAGGAATGGCCCAGTTAGGTGAATGGTCCAGGTTCATAAATTAGGGACAATTATTCTTCTATGATTGGGAAGAATAGTCCAAATAGGCCATGACTGATGTTTTACATTATGAGGGAAAAGGCTCTTTCAGATCTCACAGATGTGAGTGGAAGAATGACCCAAATGACTCAGTTTGTATTATGATATTGTTGATATCAGATGATATGATTGTTTTAGAGACTATATGTCTCTGGATAGTAGTTGTATGCTATTGTGGTGGATGTGATCCACTGGTATTGACTATGTGTCATTGGTTAGTAGTTGTGTACTACTAGGAATGGTTGTGTACTAATGGGTAGTAGTTGTGTACTACTATGGATAGACATAGTTGTGTTCTATTGGATGGAATTGTTCTGATTTCCATGGAGACTATAACTAGTGTTGGAGATGATTTCCAGATAGATGGATAGTCATTATGTTGTTGGAAAGACATTCTCCAGGTGAAGAATGGTCCAGAAAGGACAAATTACTGGTGGACAGACATCCTTCTTATGGAGGATAGTCCATGTTAAAATATTACTGGTGGATATACATTCTCCCTCTGGAAAATAGTCTAGGATAGTCATTCTTATAGGACATATGTCTGGATTAGAATAATAGTCCTTGTAGCCCATGGCATGGCTTCCAAAATCTATTGAAACAATTTTTCTTCTAGGACATATGTCCATATTAGAAGAATGGTTCTTGTATAAATCTCTGGAGTGAGTGACTTATTCAACATCATGCCCGATTACTCAAATGGAGTATGTCTTAGAGATATGATGTAGTTTATGTTATTAGATGATATTGATAGTGATGATGGTGCTCATGATTTGATTATGAGATAGCCTTTGTGGATATGATGATGCTACTAGTTGAATGGTTTGTTTGTGCTCAATACCATTTCCTTTAATGCCTCCCTAGCTAGGAGGGAGTGTTGATATTATGGTATCTACGAGAGGTATTACCCTCCATGTGTAACCTTTCACAAGACTAGAATATTCCAGGAAGCAAGAGAAACCCTAAAACATTGGACAATAATCCTAGGAGACAATTCGACTCAAGATAATATTCAATATTGAGTTATTAGCCTCCAGAAAGATAAGTCAGCCCAGTCAATTGAGATAAAGAAGTATAAATAGAGGGCTCTAGAGCTCATTTGTTACTCTCACACTCACAACTACATAAGACCAATGGTGCACAAGTTTGGAGAGACAATGTAGTTGTAGCTGATACAACTGGCATTTTGGTTTTGGTTTGGAATTTATCTTAGTTATGGTTTGGAATTTCTGCTTGGTCTTTGGTTATTCTTGCTTGGTGCACTAGCCTTGGAGAAATGTGTGCTACCTTGGTTGGCTATTGGATTGATTCCATAATTATTTTTTCTATCAAGGTTAAGGTTCTCGGGGGTGGCCTTTGTGCCTATCATTAGGTGACAATATTTCTATATTGTCTATGGTTAAACAAGCACACCTATTTTTCTAACAATGCTCAAGTGTGATATTTCAAGGCTCATAGAGTGAATTGTTGGGCCTCTAAGGGCCATGTGTCATGACTCTAATGTATAAGGGTGCGAGGAAAGTTGTCTCCTCAACCCAAACCATGTCCAATCATGTCTGAACCATGAAATCCATGAAATCCTAGTCCAAATAGTGACATCAAAGACTATATGGTGATGTCATAAGCCTCCAAAGGCCATGTCCAAGTGAAAAAGAAGTGCAATATCATCCCTATTTTATGCCAAGGTGTGTCCAAAGAACACGTCCTCCATCCTCTATGCACAATAGCTCCAAGGCGCTCTGCCCAACCTATGGGATTCCAGCCCATGTATGTAGCATACTTACCAAAACTGCTCATATCAAGGCCATATGTTTGTCTTCCAAGGTTTCAAGGATGTGAGAGCCATTTTCTGAGGGACTTATTTGCATCACATGTGCCAAAGTATTTCAATAGGTAATAATGTCTTGGGTACAACCCAAAATGTCCCTTAAAGAACCATGTCAAGGTCATTTTAAATAAAGCCGAATATAACACAAAGTAAACAAATGTTCATAAGACACATTAGTCCTTAAATCATGCAAAGTAAGTTTATTCCTAATATGTAAGACATGTAAGAAATTCACCCCAATATCCCCATCAAGTATCACCCAAGCCCAATACATTATGAGGGCTACCATTTAAGTATGGGAGGGCCTTCATCCAAGCCTATTAGTTGTTCCACCTGGATAGAAAATAAATAACTCAAGTAGAGGGATAGGTCCCAAGAGTGACAAGGGAAAGTAAAAACACATCAAGAGTAATTGTGAATATGTTATGGTTTTAAGGCTTCCTTCACGGCTTATGGTGTCCATCTCTATAAGAACTTTTGTTGATGGTGCACTTTCTCTTGAGTTACCCAATATTTGTGTGCCACCATTTTCCAAACCCCTTTATTAGCTATCTTTCCAATCCCTTCTTTCATTTATAATTTGCAAATTTGAGGGTCCCTCTTTATGGGTTTCCAAGCTTTAGAATTACTTTTTTGGACCAGGGCGAGCACTGAATGAGTAGAGCTCAAGTTGGACCGACTTTAGGTGGTATTTATTTTCTATGTTCACTTTATTTTTAGCATCATTTTCTTAATCTTTTATAGCAGCTGCAATCTACCTCTGGGTCATTAGCCCCTTTCTCATGAGAGTATGGGACATAACCGAAGTTTAAGATGTGTGAAAGGATTGATGGTGGAATGTGTTAAGTATGTTAGGGAGTGGAACATTACTCTTGGGAAGGCGCCCTAGTATTACCCTCTTTTCCTGGGTGGTGACAACATGGGACTAGGGCATAGAGGCTGACCACCAAGGTGAAATAAGGCAATGAAGGAAATTTCTCTAGCAGGAGATCCAATATACAACTTCAACCAATGATACTTGTCCACATGCCCAATAAATTAAGCACAACAACTAGCATGAAAAAAGGACTAACCATACCTCATGGTGACGTTGGTTTACCATGCCCCATAACCTGGGTTCCTTGAATGTGACGAGCCTTGGTTGATCCATGCTACGAGGAAAATCAGGGGGGTTGTTGACTGCCATATGTGGACATGTTGATCATCATCACAATATAGGTCATGTTTTCCATTGTGGGCCTTGAGAAATTATTTCCTCTAGTTAACCCTAGGTTGGGGGGGTAACAATCACCAAATTCATGATTCCATAGGGAAGATCTTAGTAAGTCCTTCATACCATGAAGTCTAAATGACTCCAATATGTATTTCTAAAAATAAAACTCTCTAAAGCATTTGATTAAGTCAACTAGTTGTACGTGAGACTCATCCTAACACATTTAGGAATGCATCCTGACATGATATTTTGCATAGGGGAATACTAGTCTATAGTAAAATTTGTTATCCCCATTAATGGCTTGGCCTCTAATTTCTTTAATCCCTCTAGGGATCTTATAGAAGGATTCCCTTTTTCCGCTCTACTATTCCTTCTAATTGTTAATAGTAATAGTAGGCCTCTCCTTTTATTTTTTGATGACATACTAATTGTTAGTGTTGGTTATGTCTAGGAAGATCTAAAATACTCATTACCAACAAAATGAAATTTTCTCTCATGCAAATAAAATTTATAGCAAGCAACATGATGAATTACTAGTGCAGTTAATAGAATTTATAAAAACATGAACAAAAGCATTCAAGAAATAAAACACAACATTCAAATGCAATTATTACATAGTAGAAATTAAATGTGAAATACAATAAAAAAAAATGATATTTTCATGGGGAAATCGACTAGCTTCTTATAGGGGACGTTCCTCCCATCCATAGGCACTGATGTTCCATTCTCTCAATGGCATGTCATCCCTGAGATGAGACTGTGAGTGAAAAAGGAGGTTTTTCCCTCTTGGCTATCCACTCTCCACATTTTGTAGACCAAACCCATGGTTCTGCATCAACAACAATTCCAATCCACCGTCTCTATTTCCGCTCAACCTGCACAACCCAAAGAATGAGATGTCCCTTCTATGTTGTGAAGTCCCTATGGCCTTCCCACTTCCCTCTAGGGCTCCAGTGCACTCTGTTCAATGATGGATTTCAAATATCTTAGTTGGGGACTCGATGAATTATCAACTACTCCAAGAGTGTTTCCATTAGCGTTTGCAAGTCTCTTGGGAAATTTTCTCAATAGGAAATAACACTTATAGGAACATAGTCCTCATTATATGTATTTAGCCCTAATTATAGGAATACAACCTTATTTCTAGCATAAAACGCATCCTAGAAAGCTGTATTTCCATGGATAGCATGGTTGGTGCTCTTTCCGGGCACTCAACTCCCCTCTTGATGCTCAAAATCAGCATGTGAAAATTGTCCCAAAAAGGAACTCGAATTTCTATTTGTTATCATGCAATCTTGACTCTCAAATTTCCCAAAAGGAAGTTGTACTTAGTCAATACTATCATAAATTGGTGAGTTGAATTTTCCCACCTACCACCCTTACCTCAATTTTATATCTCTTTTGATTATTCTAAGGAGATAAGATTTAGTATGGATATAGATAAATTAATAGAAATGGGTGACCCCTTCGACCCTTCTTCATCCCCCTCTATCATGGAATGATAGCCCCCATAATTACCATCCCTACCGTGTCACATCCAACAATTATTATTTTTATTAATGATTACAATGTACATTTTTACATAGCTCATCCCTCAGCCATATTAATCAATATGAGATCTCTGCCCAAAACATATCATCTCGCCAACCTGAAATGCATTTACACAATTTCATTATGATTTTGGGGGATTAAAACTATGGATGTTATAGAAGATAGAGTCATTGATTGCATTTGAAACTATTATATTCAGTGATAGAAAATATCATAAATACAAACAAGCCTATAACATGTTTTCAATTTATTCCTCTTGAAAGGAGATTGGTTATTAGTAGAATCCTAGTTTTTGAGATTTGTAATCTTGATGAAATCTCCTAATATCTTGGTTTTTTTCATTAAGATAAATGATTGTTGGGGGATGGGTTGGACATTATTGGTGAAAAATATTGAGAAAAGGATATCCTTGTAGTCTCACCAATCATTGTCCTTATTTGGGTGACTAATATTGATAAAAAAAAAGTGTTAGAGGCCATTCGTGTATACTAGAGCTCAGTGGAAATCATCCCTAAGATAGTTTTAAATAAAATCACCAAATCTCTAGAAGATTTATCTGGTTGGGAGGGATGGAAAAAGATGGAATTTCTATTATAAAATGGCAATCCATATGTAAACCTAAAGTTTATGGGGGTTGGGGGATAAATGATAAATCTCTTTTGTCCCAAGCATTAGCTATGAAATTTGCTCAGATATTCATTCCTTGTTTTGGACTTTGGTACAAGTTCATTCAAAAAAAAATCCCCTTCCCCTCCTAGTCTCGATTTATAATTAGACTAAACCTACATCTAAAATGGGTCTCTTGAGGAAAATAGTATAGTAGTAAAAGCATACGCCGCACTATAGTAAGAACATGCCAGGTAACACTAAGTTAGAGGTATTATCTAGTGAACGTTAGTCTATATTATGTAATTAATGACAGTTGTCAAGTAAGTTGGATTAATGTAATGTTAAGAGGTGAGAGTAAAAAAAACTCATAAAAGTTGTGAATTATTGTGCACATAATAAATGATGTAGTGTCAAAATATGTATTTTTTTTATTATTATATTTTATTTAGAATATTTCATAATTTGATTAAAGACTATTACATTTTTTATATACTTAATAATAAATTCAAAAATAAAAATAATATATAATTAAATAAAAATAAAAATATTATACACTTATTATAAATATCTTATATAATAAATAATTTATTTTTCTATATAATGTAATTGATTAATTATTATATATCAAATATAATATCTACAGGTGATAATATTTATGGAAAATGATAAGTCTACGGGTTATAATCTCTACGGCAAGTGATAATTTTGCAAGTTATAATCTCTGTGTTATAATATCCATGGTAAGTGATAATTTTGCATAAATTTTTAGGGTTATAATCTTTGCAGCAAAGTTAGTAGCCGATGACTAATACAATGACTATGGAAAATTTAGATTTATAGCTCTGCAGGTTGTCTTTATGGCGATTAAATTGAGTTTGCAACAATATCCTATTGTCTCATGTAGTTAATCTAAATGAGGTGCATACGTTCCTTTACTTATTTATTTTCTCTTCCTTCATTATGAGTACTTCACTACATGTTTCAAAACCTTAATCAATGAAGGGGAAGCCGTAAAAATTCACCCTATATAGTCTTTATGAATATATAGAATCATTAGAAAAAAGGAGAGAAGAGAGAGAAGCTAAACTTCAAATAGATTTAGAGGCAATGCTTGATAACAAATTTAGATTATTAGAAGATAAGATAGAGAATATAATATTAGGGTTTGAGACTCAACTACAAAGAATAGAGGCTATATTAGAAAAAATGGGAAAACAAAAACAATCAACCCATGCAGGAGACGTTGAAGAAAATCACAACTTGAGAGATAAGAATAAAGAGATTGAAGAAAAACTAACTAACAATTTGGCCCTAAGTAGTCTGGAAAATAAATTGAATATCAAACATATCGAAGAGGAAATGAATAAGATAATCATGATGGATCACAAGGATAAGAAAAGAACCTTGAATATCATAATTTTTGGTATAAAAGTGCAGAAATATGATGACACACTATCAATTTTGAAAGAAGAACTAACAAAAAAGTCACAAATTGAAACAACTTACCTCATAGAAGAAAACAGGTTGGGAAAGATAATCAAACATAAATATAGGTCTATCTATGTCAAGGTAAGATGTAATGACTATAAATATGTCATAGTTGGTAAATATATTATCTAAAAGGGTTAGGAATATTCATAAATGGAGACCTCATTCCAGAAGAATTTGAATTAAGGAAGGAATTTCAAAAGGTAAAGGAAGCCAAGAAGGAAGGTAAATGGAAAATAATTGAAATTGAAAAGATATTATTAGGGATAGATACTTGAGTGATAATAATAAATAGGACTTTGGGACACTCCATATCCTTTTTTGGAACTTTCGTGGCTTTTCATGGCTCAAATGTCCTATATTAAGTTGGATCCCGAGTGAAATTGATATTATTTACCTAGTGGAAAACTCAAATCATGAAGATTATAAGGTCCCTAACATATAATGATTTTCCATGTGGTCATGATGGAATAATAAATCCTATCACAAAGGGATTGGAGTCATAGCCGATTATATAAATAATAATTTTTCTCCTCGTATTCGTCTTCATAAGATAGACCCTTTCAATTAGTATGTTTGGATAGAAATATTAGGCAACAATTATAAGAAAATTTTATAGAAATTTGTTATTTTTCACCTACTAATTCTAATTTTCATAAGAAAAACAATATAGATAAAAATAGTCTCTATAATACACTAGAACAATATATTCATAGTTTAAGGAATGAAAGTAATATTATCCTGCTAGAAGACTTTAACGCTAGAAGTGAAACCAACCAAGATATTTGTTTAAGCAATGATTCCAACCCTAATCCTTTATGTTTATATAAGGACCTTATTTTAGCTAATAGATGTAAAATGAACTCTAAAGACATGACCAAGAATTTGTTTGGTACCAAGCTAGTCAAGATTTGTAGTTCTCAAGACCTAATAATTTTCAATGGTGTAATAAAGTGGCCAAACTCCAATTAGATGACTTGTATTCATGGGATCAACAGTAGTGTTGTGGATTTTATGATATATGATATGCCTATATACAACAAAATAGTAAATTTTTATCTTTTAAATGACCATGAACCCGACTCTAATCATAGGCATTTAACCCTAACTCTAAACTTTGTCATGCTCAAAATCCACATGGAAGAAATTTTATATAATCAAGCGCACCTACTTTTTGACAAAAGTAGAGTTGATCCTTCATTAAAGTATTTAAATAATAACTTAAATATCCTAAATTATAGGACAACATTGAATACCTGTATCATAATTTTACAACAATGTTCTCTACTTCCATTAACAAGTTCTCTATGAAAGTGTCATGTGAAAAGGATAATAGAAAAACCAACCCTAGGTATGATAGTGAATCTAAAATTGTTAGGAAATCCATCAGTGATGCTTATAGTGATTCCTTAAAAAACTTTTTCACGTATCTAAACTTGATCCTAATTGAAGTTTTAGAGGGAACTTCTAATTTGTAACACTAAAAAAAAAAATATGATTCCCTTGAAGGATTGGAATTTCTTCCTTAAAAATATTTATGAATGTCCTAATGCCATGGATCTTACAGAGAAAGAGTTATTTTATATGGAGGACATATATTTTTGGGCTAAGTGACATGCAATTGAGAAATCTAAGGACATTGAAAGATACCAAGATAAAATCATTAAAATAAAGAGGTCTTATCCTCATCCCTCACATACACAAGATATTCATTTTAGTAATCAATAAGGGATTCCCTAAACCCTCAATGAAAATACTTATTGTACCTATTTTTAAAAGTGGTGATAAACATTACCTCCAATTATAGGACCATTATGATTAGCCCCATTTTATCCAAGTTGTATGTAAATATTTTGGAAAAGAAGATTAGACAAGTTGTATGTAAATATTTTGGAAAAGAAGATTAGACGATGGAGAGAAATCCATGGAAAGAGTGATCAATTCCAAGACGATTTTAGGATATATCATCCAAATGTGGATCACCTTGTTACTCTTATAATCATGGCAAGGGAGTGATGTAATAATAAGACCAATATCCCATGTTATTTTATTGAATTTAGAAAATATTTTGATGAAGTACCAAGGACACGGATTTGGAATAGGCTGGAAGAGATCAAGGTTGCTTTCGATCTGAGGTTTTTTGTGACACGATTGTATGAGAATGTTATTGTCAATTTTAGGAACATTGTAGTATTGGATTCAAACAAGGTTTCCCCTTGTTCCCTACCCTTTTTGTAATATACATTGACAAGCTAGAAGAGTGTTTGGAAGAAGCAAGGTGCATCAGCCCAACTCGCACTAGTATATTCATGACTCTTCTTCTTTATGTTGATGATGTTGTTATTATGGTGATGATTCATTATGATCTTGACAAGAATCTAAGAATCCTTCAATATTTATCCTGCAATATTGGTATGACTATTAATATAGAAAAAAATGAAAGTCATGATAATTAAATCCAAAAATATCACTTACAATACTTTCATATATTACAATGACAACTTGGAGGAAGTTCCTTGATACAAATACCTTGGAATATATATTCATCACAAGTTCAAATGGAATTATAGAACTGAGAAAACGATAAATTGAGGGTAGAAATATTATTATGGGCTTGAAAACAATTGTAAATCAACAGATCTTTGGATATGGGATTAAAACAAACTCCTCTTTGAGACTCTTTTGTCTATGGTTTTCTTATATGGATGTGAGGTTTGGGGATGTAGTATCATTAGATATTCATGGATAAAGAAAGATAGATAATATCCCAAAGAATTTTATAACATACAATCTCAAAACTAATGGAAATACACCCTATCCTATGCTCTGCATAGAAGCGGTCTTTTTCCCCATCGAGACCATGGCTACGACTAGGTAACTAATGTCTAAGAACAAGTTAAAAAACATGGAATACATGATGCTTACTTAAATTTCTTCAAAATCCAACCAAAACCACCTTCGACCCAAGTAGGGATGGCATAAAGATGCCCTATCTTGGCTAAACCATCAGGAAATAAAGGAAGAGATCATATTGTAGAATAAGGATAATATTAAAAATATTATTACAACAAAATTTAAGGAGAAATTCTGGTGTGATAAAGAGATAGAGTGAAAAATGAAATTAAGATATTATAAGGAGGTGACCAACCCTAATCTACAAGATCAAAATTATCTCTCTGTCTTGACTAGTGTAAATAAGAAAATAAACATTGCTGAAATAAGAACAAATTCTAATAAAATTCATAGTGAAACTAGGAATTAGGAAATTCCCAAAACACCGTGGGATGAAAGAGTCTATCACCTTTGTGACACTAAGATGATTGAAGATGAAAATAACTTTATATTAGAGTGTCCATCATGTACCTATATCATATCTCATTTTCAAAAGATTTTCCACACTACAAACCTTCTTAACCTTTTTACTCAACAAAACTATGGTGATGTTCTTCTTAATGTTTTTCTAGTATAGAAATAAAATTATGAAGAATTCCAAGTAATATCTTAACTTCTTAAGGTCCCATAGACCAAATTCGGTCTCAATGGATGTTAAACACCATCATCATCATGAATATAACTAGTAATTGATTAGTTGATAGTTATTATATATTATATAATATAATGAGTTATATTACAATATATAACTAAAAAATTATAGCATATAATATATTGTGTTATATAATATATGATATAACTTGTTAGTTACAACTAACTAGTTATATACTATATTATATAGTATAGTATATTATATTAGGCATTGCCTAACTATTCTATGATTTTGCACTTCTCGTCGGAATTCGATAACACAAATTTGCAAGAAATCACAACTTTTTGTTGTTTAAATTGCATTTTTGAATGCATAAATGAATTCAACATGCTGAAAAACCCCTAGAGCACTCAAATTATACAGATTTAACCACTCGAATCTGCAGATCCAACAATATCAAGCTGAATTTTGAGCAAATATCCCTGGAAATATGCCTAAAAATAACAAAAACTTAGCACATTTAGACTACGACTATTATATTATATATTATAACTAGTTAGTTTTAACTTGTTGTAGTTAACAAGTTATAATATATGATATACTATACTATTTATTATAATTAAATAACTCATTAGTTAGTCGTAACTAAGAAATTAAATTATACAATATTAGTTACAATTAATAAATTATATAATATAATATATAATATGGTTAGTTAGTTACAACTCATGATTTATGTAATATATTATATAATATAGTATTATCTTATATACAAAGTTTTGTAAATATCTAATTCATTGTTTAATATATTTATATATTATATAACTAATTTTTTCCTCCTATGAAAAAAGAAAAATAATTTTATTAAGATAATAAAATTACAAAGGTAGATTTCAGTGGCATTCTTGGAGAAAAATTATCAAAGTTGTCCTATATGGGTCTATCTACTACTACCATAATATATGTTTATCAAACTATACCAACATCATAGAATAATGTATTGTGAACAACAAACCAATATTGGACTTTTCATATTTAATATATTTATATATTATATAACTTTTTTTTCCTCTTATGATTTTTTTTTTTATTATTACAATAATTTTATTAAGATAATAAAATTGCAAAGGTTGATTTAAGTGGCATTCTTGTAAAAAAATTGATCAACGTTGTCCTAGATGGGTCTACCTACAACTACCATAATATATGTTTATCAAACTATACCAACATCATAGAATAATGTTTTGTGAACAACAGACCAATATTGGACTTTTCATATACATATACCAAGAGGCTAGAAAATTGTAGAAAGACACATAACTTCCCATAATAAAACACATTTTTGGTTAGTATTGTTCCAAAAAAAAGCAAGCAAAGTAGATTAAACATCCAACAAATCACCATGTGTTGTGAAAATATTTAGAAGTTCCTTCTGGGGCCTTTAAAAATATCTTCCATGTGCCTCTGTCCATTGCTAAACCAACGTTTGAGAGACGATATACTTACTTATTTTAGTTCCTCTACACATGAGTGAAAGAGGTGTCAGTGAAAAAAGTGATGGATCATTGAATGTCCTAATAGAGAGGCTAAAGAGAGTGGTTATGAAGAGTGGATGTCCCATTTATGCATCAAATGATAAGCGTAGAGTCTCTATAAACATTTTAATGTGATTTTTCCCCCTTTTCCTATAAGAGAATGAGTTTTAGATCCATTAATTTATTGAATTTGTTTCTGAATGGACCCAAGCTAGAGGAGAAGGATATGGAGTGATCCTTCGAGAGAAATATTACCCCTTCATCCTCACCAACAATAGGATTTCCTTACATTGTAGCATCAAAAGAAGACAAAGGAATGTCTGTAGTGATATGAGTCTCATGAGCTCTCTTGGGAGTGTGGTCCTTCTATTGGGGATAAGAAAAGAGAATCTCAACAAAATAGAAATAACATTGTGCAAGGGAGAGGGATTCCCCCCCTCGAAAAGAGAAAGGTTCTCAGCAAGCTAAATGTCCCAGGATACAATCAATGGAAAAGACTTGTGTAACTTAGGATGTGTATTTTCCATCCATGCTTTTAATGCAACTTCAATATTTTTTCCTTTACACCAGCAGTGTGTCCCCATAGACCTTTGAATATCCAACCAAACAATTGTTGTAAACTACCAACTTAGAAAAATATGGGGAATTGATTCATTATTCTTCTTACAAAGACTACATCTTCCAGGATCATTGAAGTTTTGCTTTTGAAGATTATCCTATGTGGGTGCTTTATTAAGGATCAAAAGACGAATAAAGAGATGTGTTTTTTATGGACATTTGAATTTCCATAGCATCTTCCCCCACTAGGGAATTGGATCAAACTGGGCTTCTTAAGCCAAATCTTGATAGCCGAGACAGTAGATATAACCCCTAGATGGATTTTATGACCAGATTAATTGATCGTCACCATCCGAGGGATAAAAAAAGAGTTCTTTTGGGAATTTGTGAAGTTGTTCGAAGTCCCTGCTTCTAACTCTCCCATACAAATGTCATTCCATTTCAAATACTATTCAACCGTCCCATTAACAAAATCTTAATGCCCTATCAGATTTAGGAGGAAAAAACTTTCCCTCTTGATAGTTTGGATAATGGGGTCTAGGAGGGTGTGATTTTTTTGACTACCAATCCACAGGTATTTTCCAATGATAACCCTCCCCCCCAAAGAAAAATTTCCAAATTAATCATTTCCCAATAAGAGGAAAAGCGTTGAGGATGGATTTCCAAACTACCGACCCTTTCTACATCTGTTTGACTAGCTGTCTAATCTAATCAACAATGGAGTCTTGCAAAAAATATTTTTCCTAGAGGACCTATGACCACAATCATGAGCCCTCAACTAGTCCTGAAAAATTCTTTGTTGCAAAGGATTTTGAGAAGAGAAAGATTGTTTTAATCCTTGTCCTCCAAAATTTTTAGGAATTGCTACTTTTTTCCAGAATTCTAGGATCAAAGATTTTTTGTCCTCTGAGTTTGACCAGAGAAATCTAAAAGAGACTTATTTAACTCTACCCAATATCCCTTTTGGGATCTAGGATAGGGTATCCCAATACACTGGGATGGATTCTAGGACTAAATTAACCAAGAAAAGTATTCCAGCTCTTGAATGTCAACAATTGCACCAATAATGTATCCAGTTCTCCACTTTTTCTAGAATCCATCGTTAGTCATTTTTTTGATAGTAATTGGATTTTAGACTGAAGATGAGGTATTTTAATTCATATCTCACATCATTGATGTGCACGTTTAAATGTTTGGAAAGGAAATTACCTTCTTGATCAGATAGAACCCATGCGAAAAATGAATATTTTTCCAATTTTATTTGCATACTCGCAGGCAAAAGGTGGAAAGGAGGTCTTTTAAGTGATCCACAAACCCGAGATCACCTTTAAAAAATTAAGTATATCATCAACAAAAATAAGTGTGGGAGAGAAAATATGGGAATGATAGGAATACATTTAAATAAACAAGTTGAGATAGCATTATGAATCAACCATCTCAATCCTTCTGCTACCAAAATAAAAAGGAGGTGGGGGGAGAGGGAAACCTTCTCTAAGTCCTCTTTCCGCTCTAAAAAAAGGGGTGGAAGAACCATTTATCAATATTGAAAATGAATTCAAGATGATAAGTTTGATGAACTAGGACATGAAAGAGTGTCCAAAACGTAGTTGAAGGAGGACCAATATGATGTACAACCAACTTACTTGGTGGAAGGATTTTGAAAGGTCCACTTTAATAGTCACATCCTTGAGTTTACTAGTGTGAACAAAGTGGAGGTATTCCTGAGAAAGAACTATGTATTAATCGATTTGATTGTTGGCATGTTTTACAGACAATATATGCTTGTCATTGATGGAAAGTACAACAACGATAATGACTTGAGTACAGGAAGGATGTACTAGGCAGGCACCAAAAGTCTTTTTGGAAGACGATGCAGAGCTAGCTTGACAAGATCAGAGTATGCAATGATGGATCTCATTAAGATTTCTCGATGAACGTCATATCTAAGCCCATGGTCCAACCGGCATTGGATCCAAGAAAATCTTCACGGTCTTTAACGAGCAAGGTGAAATGTGCAACCCCGAAAAATCTAAAACAGACACCTCAACAAAGACTCCATTTCAGAGTTTCGGTTACCGGGAGATGGAGAAGTCAAGAGTCAAAACTCTCCAACACAGGAGTCCCGAAATGCCGAAATGAGAAATCCCAAAAACTCAAAACAGACGCATTACTTGAAGTAATGGATACCGGGATTTTGGATACTGGGAGATGAAGAAGTCAAAGACTCTCAAAATCAGGAGTCTTGAAGTGCCGAAATGTCAAATCCCAAAAAACGTGAAACAGGCGCATCACTCGAAGTAATGGATACCAGGAGATAGATATATCACGGACTCTCATCATCAGGAGTCCCGAAAACGCAAAATGCGAAATGGAAAAATGATCTGAGCCATTGGATCAGGGTGTGATTTGGGTCGTCATATCCAAGAGGTGAATGTGACAAACCACGTTAGCTAAGGACATGTGGCACAATCAGGCAATGACAAGTGTCACGCTGATTCATCTTTTCAGGCACATGTAAGTCATGAATCAAAGTGCCACGTGGTAGCTATTCGACACATGTCGATCCACGTGTGACGTCAGCAGGTTTACATCACACCAGGAGTTTAGTTACTGGGAGTTGGAGGAATCAAGAGTGAAGACTCTTCATCTCAGGAGTCCCAAAATCACAAAACACGAAGTCACAAAATACCAATTTGCCGAAAAGAAAAATGTTGAAATCCCATCAACCGTCCATCTCAGTGGGTTATGTGAGCCGTCCGATCACCAAGGGTTGTGGATCATTGAATGACATATAGAAGGCTTGTGAAGTGTTGAAATCACAACAAGATCGGGACCGTTGGGTCCATAGGACACGTGGGGAAATATCATCATTTCGTTGACTGGAGAGTCAAAGGAATAGGGTTCCCTAACCTCTCGAATTCATGATATGCAAAATCACGAAACATTCTCAGCCGTCAATTCAAGGTTTGATCTGGACTGTTGATCCATTTTTTTTGAAGTATCGGATACTGGGAAATGGAGGGGTCAAGGCTCGAGACTTTTGTTTTCATCAGAAGAATGTCGAAATCGCGATATGTGAAATCATGAAGAGATCTGGATTGTTGAATCGTCAGGAGTGTGAACCATTGATCCGACTCCATTTCGGAGTTTTAGATACAAGAACTTGGAGGTGTCAAGAAAACTTTACCACAGGGACGCCGAAGTCCCGAAATGTGAAATTGCGTTATGCAATTTCGAACTAGCCGTTGGTCACCGCCTTTGGTCACATGGGGGAAAGAGCTAGTACAAACAAGATCCTTTCTGGAGTTTCAAGGATCAGGACATGGAGTGTAACAAATCTATACCCCGAGGATCTCGAAATACCGAAATGAACGCAAGATTTAGAGAAGTTAATCCAACGGTGTAGATGAAAATGAAGAAGATTGGAGGGCTACTGTTGCACTTCTCAGAGTAACCGCTAGAAACCATTGATGGTTTCTGCCAGAGGACTCGAAGACACTTCGACATGATTGACAGAGAAGGTGAAGAGTCTCAAGGGATCTGCGGGTAGAACAAAGACTGTTCGTGGAGGCGATTGATAGCTGGATGAGCGTTGGAGCCTGTAAATGCAACAAAATAGTTGAGCGCAACTGTAACAGAAGATGAAGAAATATCAACTGATGGTGAGGTGAAGGAATTTGATTATGAAACCCAGTGATGATGGACACATGGCATGAAAAAATAGAGAAGCTGAAGAGTTGCCCTGATGAACAAGGCAGAGCACTCGACATGTAGAGTAGGTAGAATGATGAGATAGAGAACATGCACAAGATGCACAAAGAATATAAGAATGTGTTACAAAGAAGAGATTTGGTTGTTATTGTTGTTGAGAGTGATGCATGTGTGAAGAAGGAGGTGGAGTGCAGCACCTGAAATGGACAGAACACAAAAGGTGAATTGAAATGGGAATGGTGAAAAAAGCACAAGAGGCAGAAGAACAGAAAAGTGTAATGGATGCGTGCAGGAAGACAGTGAGGAAGACTGAGCAGTGAAATCTTGCAGAACAGTGATGAGACTGGTAAGTTGTCGTTGAATACTATATCACTGTAATAAGTTCCAGTAATTCATATTCATAATCTAGGTGGAAGGGAGGTGCTAGGGAGGACTGGTGTCCTTAGAGGTTCAAGTGGGTGCTTGAACATAGGGAGTTGTAGCTTCCTTCTAGTTGGTGCTAGAGAAACTAGGGAGTTGGTGCTTCCTTCTAGTTGGTGCTAGAGAAACTAGGGAGTTGGTGCTTCCTTCTAGTTGGTGCTAGAGAAAATAGAGAGTTGGTGCTTTCAGCAAGTAGTAGCTTGCAAAACAGAGGTTGCAGCCGCATTATGAGTTGGTGCTCATATGTATGATAATGTAAAGAATGTAAATATTAATTATCATATAAAGAAGAAGAGGTTTTTACCCTGTATGGGTTTCCTCAAGAAAATATGTGTCTGTGTATCTCATATGTGTGACTGATGTTGAATATGCTATTGCTTATTGCCCTGCATCATTTTGATTGTCATTGAATGCTTTGTAAGGAATTAAAAATAATAATTGTTCAGGCTCGGTAAACAACTAATTCACCCCCCCTCTTAGTTGTCCAACAATTGGTATCAGATCCTGCCCCTTTTATCTATAGGTAGATCCTAGAGCTTAAACATGTCAAGCCATGAAGGAAATTCAACCAATAAGGCCCCTCTGTTCAATGGAACAAACTTTGCCTTTTGGAAAATTAGAATGAGAACCTACATAATGGCTTTAGGTGCAGATTTTTGGGATGTGGTAGATACTGGTTATGTAAAGCCAGTTGTACTAGCTAATAAGGATGACAAATTAAAATTTAGCTTCAATGCTAAGGCTATGAATGCTATCTTAAGTGGGCTTTGTAGAAGCAGAATTCATAAAAGTTATGCATCTAGGAACTGCCAAAGAAATGTGGGACAAACTCATTAATAGTTATGAGGGTAAATGAGAAGGTAAAGGATGCCAAGCTTCAAACCTACAGAATGCAGTTTGAACAACTGAAGATGAAAGAAGATGAAAGTGTTGGAAAATACTTTATGAGAGTAGAAGAAATGGTAAATGCAATGAAATCACTTGGTGAAACAATTGAGGAACCTTCTTTAGTTCAGAAAATCTTGAGATCTCTCCCAAATAGGTTCAATCCGAAGGTCTCTACTATAGAAGAACTAAATGATCTAAAAACCTTGGAGTTTGATCAACTTCTAGGAACATTGACTGCATATGAAATGAGAAGAGTTAAAGATAAACCCACCTCTAGAGAAGCATCATTTAAGGAAGACAAGAATGAGGATTCTGAGTCCGATGAAATTGAAGCAAAATTTGTGAAGAGACTGAAGAAGGGATCAGGCAAATACAAAGGTAAACTACCTTTCAAATGCTTCAACTATGGTAGGATAGGTCATTTTTCAAATAAATGTCCCCACAAAGGAAAGGACCAAACTTGTGATGATGAGGAGAAGTACAAACACATAAATTTCTTTAAAGGGAATAATTTTAAGAAGAAAAGTCTTTGCGTAAACAATGATGATGATCCCTCAGATGATGAAGACAATGATTCATCTATTGAAGATAAACTAAATGACTTCATACTTATGGACAAAGAGGATTATGATAATGACACCACATGAAATGAAGTTAATGAAGAATTTATGGTTGACATGGAAGGAGAACTGATCAATGCACTGGAGGAGATTGACAAACTAAGAATTAAGAATAGAAAGAAAAGACAATTGTTGATACAGTTCGAAAAAGACAGTAAAGAACCTGATGAATACCTTGTCCTACTAAAAGTATAATTAGAAGAGGAAAAGAAAATCAAAGACATACTGAAATGACAGTTATCATAAAAGAAGGCAAGATGTGAAGCATTAGAACAAGAAGTAGTGAAAACTAGGAAAGAGATGGAGAAATTTCAAGCCTTGTACAATCAGAATCTGTCAAGTATCAAAGCCTTAGAAGGATTAGCCACCATTCTGAATCAGCAAAGGAATCTGAAGCTGAAAACTGGTTTGGGTTATGAAGAGGGATCAAGCAGTGGTAAACCTGGAAATGAAGAACCCATCAATTTTGTCAAAAGTACAACCAATGACAACAACAAACCTATAGAAACAAAGGAAGACAATCAGTCGCCCAGGACGAGTAAAGAAAAAGGTACCAGGACTAAATCTGTAGGACAAAGAAACAATGCGTTGTCTGCTGAAAGATGTCATCAACATGGAAGAAATCGATTTTCTCAGAAAAGACAACCTTTTCCCAGGTACAAAGAATTTTTCTATGGTTATTGTTTCTACTGTTCTAATTTTGGTCACAAAGTTGTAAATTGTTCCTTCAGACTTAGACATGAGCAATTAATATTTTGAAGGAATAAATGCTTCCCACAACAAAGAATGATACAACCAAGTGACAATCCGTCACTGACTGCAAATTGCCAAATTAAGTCTAGGGACATGCAACTAAGGAGGCCAAGAAATAATCAACAGTCAATAAGTAGACAACACTGCAACAATAAGTTTGACCTATTGAATAATGAGATTGAATGTTATACCTCTCATAACTTTGGACATAAATCTATTGACTGTCGGTTAAGGAACTATGAACCAGATTCGAAATCCCCTACTGAAAATGTCAAGTTTTGGAAGAAGAAGGAATGTGACAAGTGTGGATTAGTGTTGTCCGCTCAAAGAAAAATGAACCCTTGGTATATAGACAGTGGATGCTCCAAACACATGACGAGAGAAAAAGGAAAGTTTCTATCTCTAAGTGAAAGCAAATCAGGAAACATAACCTTTGGAAATGATACTCCAGGGAAAATAAAGGGCAAAGGGATGGTGAGCTTAAGTAATGGAAAAGGAAAAGCCCAAGATGTTCTACTTGTAGATGGGATGAAACATAATATGCTAAGTGTAAGTCAAATGTGTGACAGAGGATGTGAAGTGGTGTTCACGTCCAAGGACTACAAGATAAAATATGTAACCTTAGGACAAGTGGTGGCCAAAGGCATAAGGATAGAAAATAATGTATATGTGCTGAAAGAAAATAGAGAAGAATGTCATCTGAGCAGACATGATGAAAGCTGGTTATGGCATAGGAGTTTTGGACATCTAAACTTTGACCACTTAATCAAAATCCAAAACCTCAAGGCAATAAAAGATCTTCCGAGGATATCAAAGCCCCAAGATTCAATGTGTAAACCTTGCCAAGTAGGGAAGCAAAACAGAACAAAATTTAAGTCCAGGAGCTTTACTTCAATAGAGAAACCACTCCAACTAGTTCATATGGATTTATGTGGACCTTCAATATAGGAAGGCACAAGAAAAGAAAACTACTTCATGCTGATTATCGATGATTACTCCAGACTTACTTGGGTTTCCTTTCTCAAAGAAAAAGCTGAAACATTTGAGAAGTTTACAATATTTAAGGCTTTAACAGAGACTCAAATAGGAAAGAGGTTAAAGGCAGTAAGATCAAATTAGGGAGGAGAGTTCATGTCATGAGACTTCAAGGAATTCTGCGATGAGCATGGGATCAAGAGAGAATACACAATCCCAAGAACTCCACAACAAAATGGAGTTGTTGAAAGACAAAACAGAACAGTGCAGGAAATGGCCAGGTCAATGATGAATGAGAAGAACATTGGCCAAACCTATTGGGTAGAAGCAATACACACAATAGTTCATGTTCTTAACAAAGCTCACCTCAGACCACAAAGTGACAACACACCTTATGAACTATGGTTTGGAAGACCTGCCTCAATCAAACACTTTAAAGTCTTTGGGAGTAAATGCTACATAAAGAATAATGATGAGAACCTCGACAAATATGATGACAAGACTGATGAAGGTATCTTCTTAGGGTATGCTACAAACATTAAAGGATATAGATGCTATAATAAAAGGATGCATAAAATGGTTGACTGTATTGATGTAAAAGTTGATGAAGGAATCCTAGCTAGAGAGGTGTACAGTAATGAGTCTTCTATAGAAGACACAACTAAAGCTGAAGATGAACAGGTCCAAGAATCAGAAAATGAAGACTCTGAATTAGATGAAGACTCAAACACTCAGACAGACTCAAATCAGCAGGTAACTACAAATTCCTCCTCCAAAATCATTCAAAAGAATCATCCTGCAAGTCAGATAATTGGAGAAAAAGACAAAGGTGTACAAACCAAGAGAAAGCTAATAAAAAACACTCAACAATCTCATATAGCCTTCATATCCATGCTGGAACCCAATAATTTTAATGAAGCCAGCAAAGATGACCACTGGGTTAAAGAAATGAATGACGAACTTGATCAGATTGAGAAAAACAATATGTGGGAGATGGTTCAAAGACCTGAAGGTAAAAACGTCATTGGATCCAAATGGATCTTTAAGAATAAGTTGAATGAGCAAGGACAAGTTATCAGGAACAAAGAAAGGTTAGTCTGTAAAGGCTATGCCCAGATAGAAGGACTGGATTTTGATGAAACATTTGCACTCGTAGCAAGATTAGAAGATATCAGAATGTTTATTGCCTATGCTTGTCATAAAAAGTTTAAAGTCTATCAAATGGATGTCAAGTCATCTTTTCTAAATGGAGATTTAGGTGAAGAAGTCTATATGGAACAACCAGAGGGTTTCAAACTCTCTGATAACCCTAACTTAGTATGTAAGTTGAAGAAAGATTTATATGGGTTAAAACAAGCCCCTCGAGCTTGGTATCATAGGCTGGATACATATCTCAAAGACGAAGGGTTCAAGAGAGGAACAACTGACAACAATCTGTATATTAAAACAGAGGATAATGATTTTGTCATCGTATTGGTCTATGTAGATGACATCATCTTTGGATGTAATAAGGATTCATTGGTACAATGGTTTGCTTCTACCATGGAGTCTAAGTTTGAAATGTCTATGATAGGAGAACTGTCATTTTTTCTTGGTCTGCAAATTACTCAAAAGTCCGAAGGGATGTTCATTTATCAAGAGAAATATCTAAAAGAAATGTTGAAAAGGTTTCAAATGGAAAATTCTAAACCTATGGGTACACCTATGGTAACTGGATGTAAATTAAGCAAGGATGATGATTCACATGATGTTGATCAAAGCTCATATCGATCAATGATAGGCAGCCTGCTGTACATCACAACATCTTGCCCAGACATAATGCATGTTGTAGGAATGGTAGGAAGATATCAGGCTGCACCTAAACAGAGTCATTTGCAAGCTGTCAAAAGGATATTCAGGTATTTAAAAGAAACAATGACTTATGTTCTATGGTATCCCAGAAATCAGAATTTTCAGTTAACTGCATATTCAGATGCAGATTGGGCAAACTGTGTTGATGAGAGAAAAAGCACCAGTGGAGGAGCATTCTTCCTGGGTGACTCTTTAGTAGCATGGCTTAGTAAAAAGCAAGGTTCCATTTCTTTATCATCCACAAAGGCAGATTACATTGTTGCTGCTACCTGTTGCACTCAGGTATTATGGATGATTTAGACACTTGCAGACTTGGAGGTAAAATAAAATGCATTGATCCCAATTCATTATGATAATACTAGTGCCATCAATGTGTCTAAAAATTTTGTATTCCAATCCAAGACCAAGCATATTCCCATAAAATATCATTTTCTGAGAGAGCAGGTCACCAACCAGACTGTTCAGGTCCATTATATTCCCACTACAGAACAAATTGCAGACATCTTTACTAAGCCCCTAGCCAAGACACCGTTTGAATATCTCAGACAGAAGCTGGGTGTCATCCCGTCTCACATCTAAGAGAATCCATCCTGTTAGGGGGAGTCCTGTATTGGTTGCATATCTAATAACTCCTGAAATTAATGCAACAACTCAGGGGGAGTGTGTTTTCTTTGACATTGACGTCAAAGGGGGAGAAAAGAATAGGGGTGCCTTTGTTTCCATCAATGCCAAAGGGGGAGATTGTTGGCATGTTTTACAGACAATATATGCTTGTCATTGATGGAAAGTACAACAATGATGATGACTTGAGTACAGGAAGGATGTATTAGGCGAGCACCAGAAGTCTTTTTGGAAGACGATGCAGAGCTAGCTCGATAAGATCAGAGTATGCAGTGATGGATCTCATTGAGATTTCTCGATGAACGTCAGATCTGAACAAGTGGGTCGATCGACGTTGGATCCAAGAAAATCTGCATGCTCTTTAACAAGAAAGGTGAAATGCACAACCCCAAAAAATATGAAACAGGCACCTCAACAAAGACTCCATTTCAGAGTTTTGGTTACCGGGAGATGGAGAAGTCAAGAGTCGAAACTCTCCAACACAGGAGTCCCGAAATGCCGAAATGTGAAATCCCGAAAACCTGAAATAGACGCATTACTCAAAGTAATGGATACCGGTATTTCGGATACCAGGAGATGGAGAAGTCAAAGACTCTCAACATCAGGAGTCCTAAAGTGCCGAAATGCAAAATCCTGAAAAACTCGAAACAGACGCATCACTCGAAGTAATGGATATGTGGATTTCGGATACCAGGAGATAGAGATGTCATGGACTCTCGTCATCAGGATTCTTGAAAATGCGAAATGTGAAATGGAGAAATGATCTAAGCCATTTGATTAGGGTGTGATCTGGGTCATCAGATCCAGGAGGTGAATGTGACAAACCACGTTAGAAAACCACGTCAGCTAAGGACATGTGGCACAATCAGGCAATGACAAGTGTCAAGCTGATTCACCTTTTCAGGCACATGTAAGTCATGAATCAGAGTGCCAAGTGGTAGCTATTCGACACGTGTCGATCCACGTGTGACGTCAGTAGGTTTACATCACACCGGGATTTTGGTTACCTAGAGTTGGAGGAATCAAGAGCGAAGACTCTTCATCTCAGGAGTCTCAAAATCGCGAAACTCGAAGTCATAAAATACCGATTCGCCGAAAAGCAAAATGCAGAAATCCCGTCAACCATCCATCTCAGTGGGTTATGTGAGCCATATGATCACCAAGGGTTGTGGACCATTGACTGGCATAAAGAAGGCCTATGAAGTGTCGAAATCATGACAAGATCGGGACCGTTGGGTCCATAGGACACATGGGGAAAGATCGTCATTTCCCTGACTAGAGAGTCAAAGGAACGGGGTTCCCTAACCTCTCAAATTCACGATATGCGAAATTGCGAAACATTCTCAGCTATCAATTCAAGGTTTGATCTGGACCGTTGATCTGTTTTTTTTTGGAGTATCAGATACCGGGAAATGGAGGGGTCAAGGCTTGAGACTTTTGTTTTCATCATAAGAATGCCGAAATTGCAAAGAGATCTAGACCGTCGAATCATCAGAAGTGTGAACCATTGATCCAACTCCATTTTGGAGTTTCGGATACCGGAACTTGGAGGTGTCAAGAACACTTCACCATAGGGACGCCGAAGTCCCAAAATGAGAAATTGTGTTATGTAGTTTCGAACTAGCCATTGGTCACCGCCTTTGGTCATGTGGGGGAAGGAACTAGTACAAACAAGCTCCTTTTCGGAGTTTTGGGGATCAGGACATGGAGTGTAACAAATCTATACCTCGGGGATCCCAAAATACCGAAATGAAAAATGCGGAAATGAATGAAAGATATAGAGAAGTTAATCTAATGGTGCAGATAAAAATGAAGAAGATCGGAGGGCTACTGTTGCACTTCTCAGAGTAACCACTAGAAACCACTGATGGTTTATGTCAGAGGAATTGAAGACACTTCAGTGTGATTGACAAAAAGAGGTGAAGAGTCTCAAGGGATCTGCTAGTAGAACAAAGACTATTCATGGAGGCGATCGATAGTTGGATGAGCGTTGGAGCCTGTAACTGCAACAGAATAGTTGAGCTCAACTGTAACAGAAGATGAAGAAATCTCAACTGATGGTGAGGCGAAGGAATTTGATTATGACACCCAGTGATGATGGACACATGGCATGAACAAAGAAAGAAGCTGAAGAGTTTCCCTGATGAACAAGGCAGAGCACTCGACATGCAGAGCAGGCAGAACGATGAGATAGAGAACATGTACAAGATGCACAGAGAATATAAGAATGTGTTACAAAGAAGAGATTTGGTTGTTGTTGTTGTTGAGAGTGATGCATGTATGAAGAAGGAGGTGGAGTGCAGCACCTGAAATGGACATAAGACAAAAGGTGCATTGAAATGGCAATGGTGCAAAAATCACAAGAGGTAAAAGAACATAAAAGTGTAATGGATGCGTGCAGGAAGAGAGTGAGGAAGACTGAGTAGTGAAATCTTGCAAAACAGTGATGAGACTGGTAAGCTATCGTTGAACACTATATCACTGTAATAAGTTCTAGTAATTCATATTCATAATCTAGGGTGGAAGGGAGGTGCTACGGAGGACTGGTGTCCTCAGAGGTTCAAGTGGGTGCTTGAACATAGGGAGTTGTAGCTTCCTTCTAGTTGGTGCTAGAGAAACTAGGGAGTTGGTGCTTCCTTCTAGTTGCTGCTAGAGAAACCATGGAGTTGTTGCTTCCTTCTAGTTGGTGCTAGAGAAAATAGAGAGTTGGTGCTCTCAGCAAGTAGCATCTTGCAAAATAGAGGTTGCAACTGCATTATGAGTTGGTGCTCATATGTATGATAATGTAAAGAATGTAAATATTACTTATCATATAAAGAAGAAGAGGTTTTTACCCTGTATGGGTTTCCTCAAGAAAATCTGTGTCTGTGTATCTCATATGTGTGACTGATGATGAATATTCTATTGCTTATTGCCCTGCATCATTGTGATTGTCATTGAATGCTTTGTAAAGAATTTAAAATAATAATTGTTCAAGATCGGTAAACAACTGATTCACCCCCCCTCTCAGTTGTCCAACATTGACACCCTTTGAGAAAACCAAATTTTTCCAAGGATATGTTTTTAGAGAGAATATCGTTCAATCTAGAGGCTATCAAATTTGAGATGATTTTGTAGATACTGTTACACAATGAAATGGGTTTGAACTAGTCGAAAGAGTCACATTTATCATATTTGGGGATTAATGATATAAAGGTATAATTAAATGCATCCAAAACATGACCTAACGATATATAGTATTCCAACATTCTTAGAAGGTCATCCCCAAGAAAATCAAAACATATGAGAAAAAACTCCACTGCGAGATTGTTCGTCCTTGGGATTTTGTCTTTTTGGAAACATTCAACAATCCAATTAACTCTTTTTTTAAACTTCAACCATAAGGTTGTCATTCTCTTCAAGGTTTATAAACTGAGGGAAAAGGCCAACAACTTGTAGGATATCATCAATGGTTTCTTAATGATATTCTTGAAATAGATCCTTGAAATGGGTCATGCCCAACTCTGCAATTTCCTCAAAAGAAGTAGCCTTTGTACCATCAATTTTGTCAATGGAATAGATGGTGTTAATGGTTTTCTGTTGGTTCACAAATTTGTGGAAAACATTGGTATTTTCATCACCATCCTGAAGCCAGAGAGCTCTACTTTTTATTCTCCACTCCTTTTCCCTTTTTAGGAGAATTTTTCTCCTGTCCTTCTCAAGAGATTTTAGTTCTTTTTTTATTTGATTAGTTAAAGGCTCTTTCTTTTCCCTCTCTCCCCAAATTTTATTTTTTATTCAATATCCTATATTCCCCAATATTCCCTCTACCTCCTCCTTATCCCAAATTATTGTAGCTCTCTTGGACCTTTTTAAAATTTCAAGGAATCGAAGAGAAAGGGACTCTAGGAAGCCATGATTGAAGGGCACTGATGAGGATCTAATGGATTCAATAAAGGACAATTCCTCGAAAAAACTTTGGTTTAAATTAAAAGGAATAGGGATCTTCTTTTGGAGGGGAACCAGATCAATAATAATTGGACTATGATCCAAGTCCCCACCAAATGAGACCCACTGGCGAACTCATAGATTTTCTTTGAGGAAGGAGTTAAAAACAAGGAATATATGAATGCGCTTCGCAAATCAAGAATCCCTAGAGTGAATATTCCTCCATGTTGGGGATTAATGAGATGGTTGTATGTCTATATGGCCAACTACCTCTGTATTTTGAATAAAAAAATCCACAAGGGGTGTTGGAAATGTAATTTGTTAGGGTTACGAACTTAACATAATGTTAATAGTTAAGTCATTCTAACAGTCGTCGAGAGTCCAAGAGACCTTTTAGAATATGAATCCAAAGGTCACATCAATGTACTTATACATGTATCATATTGATGAATAAATCACCTCAATCGTATCTCTTTATTCTCATGTGTCCAATGGTGGTATCAGAGTGGCCTTGGTTCTTAGGCCTCATTTGAGTTATGGTAATTATCCATAGTTGACTAATTTAGAAGCATTTCATTAATTCCTATAGAAACATTCCTCTGTTAACATTCTAGTGTGCATTACTCTTCCTGCTATCATTTCTTGCATCTCTATTATCTAGTTGATTCTCTATGCCCAGTTTGAAAGTCTGTCTCTCTAACTTTTTGTCTATCCCTATGTCCCGTTTTTCCAAATGATTCCCTTCTCAGGTTGATTCCCAGGTGGATTTATTCCCTCCTTAGTCTATGTGAAATCAATATGCATTTTTTAGGGATTTTTGGATATGGCTTTTGTTTTCTCATTGCAACATCCTCATAGATTTCTCACACGCTATTTGTGTGACTCTCATACTTGTCGTTGCCACAAATTATTGCATGGTTTTATGGACTATAGATCAATGGGTTGTATCTCAATTGAGGTTTGGCTCATGGCTTCAGACCCATGAGAAAGTGTTAAGAACCTAAATAGATCTACAAATATAATCACCACAAATACTGAATACACAATAGATCCACAGATCAAGATAGAAGAAACCACACTTTATTATATCAAAACCCTTGAGGTAGGTAAACACCATACAATGGATCCTATTATGGAAGGGATCCTCTCCTATTCACTTGCCTCTTCGAGGGGGCATCCTCCTATTGAGCTACCACTCCAATACAATATTTCTCTTCATGTCCCATTACATTGCTTGAACCCCTTTATATAGTGCTACCATCACCTAAGAACATTCAAGAGGAGGAATCTTCTAGAAGTAGAACCTTCTAAGAAGTCCTCTTACATTTATTATATCTAACTACTCATTTATTAGGTCTAACTACCATAGTGGGTCTTATTTAATAATATAGTGGACCTATTCCACCTTACATTGAAAGGCCTCCATTATTATAACTATGAGCCCTCTTCCCCCCCTCACTACCTCTCTAGCTACCTAACATTCCACCCCCCTTATGAAAACGTTGTTCTCAATGCTTGATGTACAACCATATACCAGGGTCCCATGGATAAGTGTGGACCATAGTGCTAAAGTAGACTAGAGAACCAGGGTCCCAGGGAGAAATGAAATCCATCATGCTGAAGTAGTCCAACATCGATTGTGAATTGGGGTCCCATGCTCAAGTGTTTATGTGAACTCCACACGAAATATATCTGAACTCAAGAACCAGCTGAAAATGATACTCCAAAGATCTATATTGATCATGGAGATCCAAATATGTAGATCCCTCGATATCCCCAAAATCATTTGAATAACATACTAGTACTGAAGAATACTGAAAAATAGTGTGCATAGAAGATGTTGGACTTCTCTCCATAATGTTCTCTATATGAGGTGAATGAGAGTCATCAAATAGAAGATGGAAGTGGTTGTCATCCCAGAAATGACAACTATCCATATACCAATCATCACAATCATCCTCCAAAGAATACCAAGAATACACTTCTTGATGATATTCATTCATGATGTCCGCCATAAGAAATCTCTCCTGCATGCTATCCAATGAATCTTGAATACTACGAAAACTATCATTGAGGCCATCTGCAAGGTCATGCAATTTGTCATGCAATGTGTCACACCATTGGGCTTTGAATGCTTCAGTAATATGTAGAATTTCTTTGAGGGTTTGAGAAGAAATATCCATCTGAGAACCCTATGAAATTTTCAGTCTCGCCACCGTCACAAAAAAACCCAAAAAATAGACCAATAAATTACTGCAGAAAATCGCGGCGTTTTCCGGAAAAACTACTGAATTTAAAATGCTCATAACTTCACTTCCCGGACTCTGTTTCGGCTGAATTTTTTTTTTAAATTGGGTGAAATTGTGAGAGGAACATAGATCTATAATTTTTTTATGCAAATGTTTTCTCCACAGGCTATAGAAATGAAAAAAAAAAAAAAAATCGCACCGCCGTCTGCAGAAAAAACCCTGAAAAATAGCAGATTTTAAAACTTCAATATCTTGACTTCCTGGACTCCGTTTCAGACGATTTTTTTTTCAAATTTGGTGTTTTTCTGAGAGGAACTTAGATATACAACCTGTTTCTACAAATTTTGCACAGAAATATATCAAAAAATTTTGGAATGTCGTGGCCCCCTTTTTTTTCTTCAAAAAAAGATCTGCAAAAATAAAAAATATTTGCCCACAATGTCTGCCAAGGAAAGTGCTCTGATACCACTTGTTAAGAACCTGAATAGATCTACAAATATAATCACCACAAATACTGAATACACAATATATCCAAAAAACAAGATAGAAGAAACCACATTTTATTATTACCAAACACTTGTGGTAGAGCAACACCATACAATGGATCCTATTATGGAAGGGATCCTCTCATGTTCACTTGCCTCTTCGAGGGGGAATCCTCCTATTGAGCTACCGCTCCAAATACAATACTCTCTTCATGTCCCATTACATTTCTTGAACCCCTTTATATAGTGCTACCATCACCTAAGAACATTCAAGAGGAGGAATCTTCTAGAAGTGGAACCTTCTAAGAAGTCCTCTTACATTTATTATATCTAACTACCCATTTATTATGTCTAACTACCATAGTGGGCCTTATTTAATAATATAGTGGACCTATTCCACGTTACATTGAATGGCCTCCACTATTATAACTATGGGCCCTCCGAGCCCCCCCACTACCTCTCTAGCTACCTACAGCAAAGAAGAGTTCCTTACATACAATTCGATTAAGAATATCATCCATGCAGAGACATTCTTAGTGTAAAATGGGAGAAGAATTCAGGGAGCGGTCCTCAATGAGAGATTGGATTCATTGACATAGGTTAGGGGACCAATCCTCTACAATAACATCTCCATATTCATCTCACTACATGAAAATGTGAGGTCTCATGTTGGAGAGCATGTCAAGATTGAACCCATCTTCTGGTGATCAATTGTGATGAGGATGACACTACCATGAGCATGATTTATTTTTCACATAAACTACACAAAAAACATCACACTGACCTTGGAATATTGGAAACACTAGAGGTACAATGCACTTAGACAAAATGAACCCTCTCCAACCTCGTTGCAATTACCCTCATCTTGATTCTCTCACTCGGTTTTCATTCTCCTTGTTTTGGTTCAAGGATTGGATAGAACAAAAAGTGTAGTGGCTCTGCGTGCTATTTTCTTCATCTATTGGGTTGCATGTCATAGAAGTTTTGATTCACCTATGCAAATATTGATATTGCATATGTGCCTAATTCCAAGTGTTTCAAGGACAAAAACTAACATAAATCATATGGAACTTGCCTTGAGTTTTCCACAGAGATCCCTAAACCAGAGCTATGGAGGTATAGTTGTGCCCTCTCAAATATAAATCATGTAGGGAATACCTAGAAAGTCATCACCATATGAAAAATGATTCCCTCACCATAGGTTTTATGTTGTCTCTTTATATATTTTGATTTCTATGGATCTCAATCATTTATCATAAGTTTCTCCATTCTTGAGCATTGACATGCATTCCCTTCTCTCTCTTCACAGTATAAGAAACCCAAAATTTGATGGGAGTTGACGGATCTAGAACTGTCTTTCCAAATCATATTTATTAGAAGCAACATCATTTAAAGAACTAGAAACAATTAATACAATATGATAAGGAATATTTAGCTCCTTTAGGAATAATTCAAAATTCTTAATCATTTCCCCATGCATTTCCTAAGAGTCATTTTCATTTGATCTACTTATGAAAAATTTATCTACTTTCTCTTCTATGTGAACCTACTAACAAGAAGAATATCCAACGTACCTTACAAGTTATGTTGTGGGATGAATCCAATCACCCTAATGATAAAGACACAATGGTTGACTTTGATTGGTGATATTCTTCTCTGTTGGATTCTCCGTTAATGCACAGCTAGAGGTCTTCAAAGCCCCTAATACAAGATTCAACATTAGTAGTAGCAATGATAACACACAATAGAAGTGACAACACACTTCACCGATTGTACGTTTAGTTGTGCATTTTTTGAAATCAAGTTGAATTTTCTTGTAAACATGTGAATTTTCGGTAGAAGCCGACACCCTCATTTGTTGAGTCTGAATAGTTGAGTTTTCACTGTAAAGTCTAGGTGGAGTTACAAGAAACGTATGATGTCTAATTTTTTCTTTAAAATGGATCAAGTTGAGAAACTATTAGATTTACTAAACACTCTAATACTCTATTCTATGGAAAATATAGTCACAATTGGAAAAACCACTTTGTAGAGTGTTGTAACTTGCTTGCAAGTTTCGCAAGCCAAAGAAGAATTGTTGCAAACTCAAACTCGACTTTTTCATGATGCACTTGAAGGAAAAAATATTTGACAACAATCTAAACTAGTCCTTGTTCATAACCCTGTTTTTGAAGATGATGACGATGATGATTCCAACTCAGACCAACAACCAATACAAAAGAAACTTAGTGAGCCAACTTCAGATTCATATATAGATCAATATCAACTTCCTCTTTCAAAGCCAATCATCAGACCTTGGGAAGAAATCAGGCACAAAAAGCATAAAACAAGTATCAGATATGAAAATGAAGTCACATTTCATATTCCAGATTATACTAAACCTATCTAGTTCCAGAGAAATGGATTGCTACAAGAAGGTTCATATTCAC
Organism: Picea glauca; assembly: GCA_000966675.3. NCBI lineage: Eukaryota > Viridiplantae > Streptophyta > Pinopsida > Pinales > Pinaceae > Picea > Picea glauca. Next base: position 265,564 of record JZKD02S1708173.1, read on the forward strand.
CTACTCCAATTCAAGAGAAGATTCAAAAATGCCAAAATTGTCAGCAAGTTGGCCACATGGAAGATCAATGCTTTGATCTTCATCCTTGTGAGAATTTTGGAAAACATGATCATCCTTTCGACATATGTTATAACAACAAGACATATGCAAGAGTAAAGAGCCACTATGGCTGGATCATTTCTTATGAATAATCATCAACTGTCAAGAAGATATCTCAGTCATACTGAATAATTCACTCTTGAGTATTGATGCATCTTGCAGTGAAAGGATTTGCATCTTCTCACCTTGTCCCTAATAGGGGGAAACAACATCAAGGATTGATTGAAATTCAAGCTTCAAGTTTAGGAGTCATATCAATCAAGTCATAACAAGTAAGTGTGAAAAGGCTAGAGCATTATTGGTTTCTGGTTTTCCTTAAACCACCATCACCATTTAGTAGAAGACATCAACTTCTGCTAGCCATTCGGTTTCTGGTCATCCCAAAACCACCAAATTCAGAGAGCACATTCAACCATTGGCAGTTTTCCACTTCGAGATTGCAAATGTCCACCTTCAAATTTCGGCTCTCACCTTGGACTCACTTACACCTCTTCGGATTAAATGGGGGAATGTTGGAAAGATAATCTGTTAGGGTTATGATCTTGATAGAATGTGAATAGCCAAGTCATTATAATAGTTGTCAGGAGTCCAGAAGACCTCTTGGAATATGAATCTAAGGGTCACATCAATGTAGTCATAAGTGTATCAAATTGATGAATAAAGCATTATATTCTCTTTCTTCCAACAAGGGGATCAAAATTTGTTGTTGTCCCCCTTATTTAACATGTGCCCATGCTGAATTTTAAGTCCCAGCTTAGAATCACAAGACCAATCTTGATGAAGGAGATATTTAAAGTCTATTCCCAAAACACAATCCTGTTGAAATAGGGACCATAGATGTTAAGGTAGAGAAAAATCATATTGGTATCACTTAAGAAGAAAATGATTTTGAGTCTCGCTTGGATGGCCCAATAGCTTTGTAAGTTTAGTTTAGAGGTCTTCTAGCTTGTTATAATTCCACCTGAGCAGCATATGACATATGACCACATAATTTGCCAACTAATAAAAGTTGAGGATAGGGTTTTTGCAGCTTTATGACCATCAATGATAGTTTCTTGGAGCATAAAAAACATAGTTACCAACATAATGAGAACTCTATAGAGTTCTTGTTTTTTGGGGGGTCCAATTTTTTACCCCGTTTTTAAAAATGGTGCTACCGGTAGTGCGCCCTCTCCCTTTTTAGGTGTTTTTTCAATATTTTAAATTTTTCAATCCACAATGTTTCCACATTTTTTTTCAATGCTTATTTTTCATCTATTTTCAATTTTTTCAATTTTTTTTTATTATTCAACGGTGTTTTTAGTCATTTTTCCATGCTTCTTTCAATCTTAAAAATATTTTTTTACCATTTACTTTTTTGAAGTTATGAGTTTTCATAGAACGAGATCTGAAGAAACTGCAAGATAGGGTTTGAGAGGCACGATATCAGCAACAGAAATATGGTTATCAAAGGGGGCGGGAGTGGAACCCCCTCATACAAGAAGGTAGTGGTGGACAGGGGGAAAGGCCCACAAGGCATGGAATTCAAAGAACCATTGACAAGCACCTCAGGATGAGGATCAGAAAAGAATAAGGAGAGAAACCAGGAAAAAAGGGATCGTGTGGGGGAAGACGCCAGAGAATCCTAGAATGATGCGCAAGAACCAGCGAACCCCAGTGGGGAAAATGGCGCAACCCGTGTAAAACTAAAACAACATTGATACCCAAGGTTATATTGGAATACCCACAAACACAACTCTACCGGGAGCATATGAAGACGCATGCACTAATTTACAACTTCATGGGTGTGTGGCCCACAGAAAGAACGTTGCACAACTGGATAAAATATCAATGGAAGCCAAGTGGAGAAGTGGAACTCCACTTGGGCTCCAAAGGATTCTTCACAATAGTCTTCATGAACCTGGAGGACATGGATAAAGTCTTTGAGAGTGGGCCATACTTCCATGCCTCAACAGGGTTGTACATGCGGTCGTGGAAGGAAAACTTCTCCCTAGAGAAAGAAACCTTTAAAAATGTCCCAGTCTGGCTGAGGCTTTACTCCTTACTACTAGACTACTGACTTCTGTCCACTTTCGAAGCAATAGGGATCAATATTGGAAACTATGTCAAAACATTGAAAGCAACCCTAAAAGGGAGATATGCATCATATGCAAGGATCTACATAGAGATGGATGTTTCGGGGGCGCTCCTAGAAGCCATAAGCCTGGAATTCAGGGATGAGGAATGGATACAAAGCATCTAATACGAGAAAATCCCATTTAGATGCAAAAGATGCCATGAACATGGTCACCTAATCAGAGAATGACCTCTCAATAAAAAAAAAGAAATGGAAAACACCAAAATATAGCAGGATGAGGATGGATTTGTAAAGCTGAACCACATAAATAAAGAAAAAAAAGAAACAAAGTAAAGCCCCAACAGGAAGTAATCTGGAAGCTAGGACTAGACCAGAAGGAAAAAATAGGGTTGACCAAGGGGAAGAAGGACGGAAGGAAAAGACAAAAGCTAAAGAAGATAGGGAACAAACAACTCATGAGAACATAGACAATCCAAGCAATAAGAGAGAACATGGAGGTAGCACAAGTCCTATGGAAGGAGGAAATGAAGATGCCAATACCCCAATGTAGGAGGCAAATGAGGACTCGGAGATGACACCAAGTGAGGTAGGCACGGAATATCCTAATCTTAGAGACATTTTGGAAAGGGAAGGAATAGATCTCCCGAACATATTAGAGCAATGGAAAAGACATGGAGTAGATAATGTGCCAACGGAGAAACTAGATCGCATCCAGTACCTTTTCCTGCTAAGGGAGGAAGCAAAATCCAGAGCGATCAAGTGCACGCATGGTGAGATAGAACACCTGGGAATCAAAGAAGGTGAGGGACAACCACAAAATTCACCCAAGAAGACAAGGAATAAGAAAGGTAGGAAATCAAAAAGCGTAGCCCTACAAGAAATAGGAGCCCCGCTGATAAATTCAGGCAAGATCAAAAATCTCTTTCCCAAATCCCCCCCACATGTTTAAATGAATATTATAACATCGAATATAAGAGGCCTAAACAACCCATGAAAGCAAAGAGTCCTTAAAAATAGACTGAGGAAGGGACAACCTGATCTCTATTTTATCCAAGAGACAAAATGCACTGTAGAAAGAATGGAAACAATCCGTAAAAAACAATGAAGTAATTACAAGATGTTGGTTGTCGAAGGCCAATAGATGGTAGGTGGTATTCACACCTTATGGAACCCACAATCGATGAACCTACTAGTAGCCGAAGCCATGAGACACACACTTTTGGTTAACATGCAAATCATAGGTAACACAGAGGTGATTCTATGCACTAATGTGTATGGTCCCCAAATGTTGGAGGAAAAAAGGACAATGCTCCTAGACCTAGAAAATCTAAAGGCCCGATCCAACAACCTCTACTAGATCCTGGCAGGGGACTTCAACATCATCACGACACTTGCGGGGAAAAAAGTCGGCACCAGGAGACTAGACAGAGATGCAAAGGAGTTCTCATCTTTCATTGATACAATGGAGATGGTGGACATCAAAACCAACAATGTCCAGTTCACCTGGAATAACAAACGAATAAATCACCACCAAGTAGCTACAAGGCTAGATAGATTTTTGGTGTCAGAATCCATCATTCGGTAGGGACTAAATTTGGATTGC
>JZKD02S1708173.1:275781-291715 GCA_000966675.3 Picea glauca
TTTCTATTTATTTACTTTTTAATGTAAATTAAAAAAAAAAAAGTTTGTAAATACATTTTCAAGTGACCATTTGGGGTACCATTTTGGATTGTTTATTTACGTAGAGATTTGTTGTCAATGACACAATTTCAATTAGTTTGTAAAGAGCTATGATTTTTACGTTTAGGAGAAAACATTTTGTTTTACATAGCATTACCTTTTGATTTATGTGTTGATTTTACAGTTTTTCTAAGCTATTGTTTGAGTTTCGAAGGCCATGTTTGAAAGATGTTTTAATTTTGACCCTGTTTAAAAAAATGGTGGTACTGGTAGCACCACTTTTTGATTTTGGGGTTGATTTTCATGTTTTTAATGCAAAAGTATGGGTTTTAAGGGCTAGAGTTCTCATTTTGAGGTCACAGCTCTCGTTAAGTCGGTAACTTTGTTCAAAATAGAAGGCTTATTTGTTTCAACAATCCTCTTAATGGCCAATTTTCAAGAGGTATTGGATAACCCCTAAAAATTTAAGGATAGAATAATCATGAGGTGGGGGTGCCAATGGTTGATGCTCCAAGGTTCCCAAAGAGAGATTTTTTATGTCCAGGAGAAAATTTTGAAGAAGCCTTCTATTGTCTTATGGAGAGAAAAGACTTCCGACCTCTGCGAGCGATTTTTTTCCCTTTCTCCTCATATAATCCTAGGTTTCCTTCAATGCCCAAAGTCGAGTGGATAGGACAACAAGATTGGGAATGAAGATTATATTTTGCAGGAGAGGGAGGGAGAGCAATATGAGGGAGGGAAGGGAAAGATCAAGGGATCAGAGAAAGTTGGGGAAGGGGCAAAAATTTTCTCCAGGATCAATATTAGTTTGTTTTCCAAAGGGATGAGGGGTGTGGGATGAGGTCTCAAGATACCACAGAGGCTAGAGAGGAAATCTATGCGTGCGCCTGGATCCAACCTAGAGATGGTATCCCCGATAGTTCTGAAACCAAACTCCAAATTAATTGAGGGATCAAAGGAGGGGGAGAAGGAGTTTACTTACTTGTCATATCCGCAAGACCATATGGATAAGTTAAGGACTTGGTCTCTTTCGCAGTGGCATGGATTTCTTTAGATTTTGTAGTATCTATGGAATCTGGTAATTCAGATCGAGCTAAAGGAATTGGAGGGTGGTCATGCTACATCTCCCTTCCATCCTTCAGAATCTATATTCGACTGTTTACATTCCTGTAGCATTCCCTTGCTAGATTCCCATATTGGTGGCACTTCCCACACCAAAATGGAATTCCTTCACAGTCCAAGTCCCGATGGTATAACCCATTTATTCTTTGAATTGTGATAGTGCTCACTAGACCTGATCCAGGAGGATCTCAATGGCCACCCACCTTGTCCAACTGGCTCAAAACAATTTTTTGGCAACTTACTATTTTTAGCAGTTTTTCGGTTCCTGAAATTCTGGGGCCATTTTGAGGGCCTAAACTATGATTTTTCGTGATCAAGAACCCGAATGATAGCCAATGTCTTTTATTAATCCACCTAAATGAATATCCTCATCAATACCTTTCCAACAAGCTATCGTGCGCCCTAAACGAAGATTGTATGCAAAAGTTACGACCCCAAAAAGTTGATGTACTAACTGACCCCAACGAGGCCCACATGACTTTTGGCACTTCATCTCCTAGGGTTAGGTTTTTGGATGTCTAGGGTTTTTGAATTCATGTTTATTGTAAAAAGGCCTCTAGATCCTCATTGTACTCATTTTCTTGCAAATGAGCGTAGCCGCCACATCTCTTCTCAGAGATAAGTTTCCACCATTCTAGCAAGCTTGCTTTAAGTATGCATTTTATAGTTTTCAACATATTTCTTATTTAATATAAGGCAAGTTTTATTGTATCCCTATTATTTTTCACTATGTCTCTATGTTAATATTATAAATCTTTGGTTTCATTTCATTCCTCTCATAAATCCGGATCAATGGTATCATAGCAGTATGCTCCTTGTCATTTTTTTAGTGCATGTCCCCGACATGGTCAAAGTATGGAGAGTTGGGTCTCGAGCTTGTTTTTCTTGAGGATAAATGCTCTCAAACATCAAAGAAACCATCCATGGCAGGCAAAAATAAATACACTAGGACAATACATCCTTTCAAAATGTTGCTCAAGGAATCCCTTGAGTGATAGAGGAATGAGATGATGGACAGATTTGTACAAATCCTTCGATGGCTGCCGACAAGCGACACATCCACCTCAAGTGGAGGCACCACCCCCTTCAAGGTACAAATCAATTTTGATATTCCTATATTTGAAGGTCAAATAGATGCTGATGTCGTAGATAAATTGTTAAACCTTCTAGAAGGGTATTTTTTTGTCCACAACTTTTCTGATAGAGAAAAGATTACATTTGTGTTCCTCAAGGCCATCCCCCATGTCAAAGATTGGTGCGAAACTTTATGTGAGAAAAAGGAAATGGAGGGATCCACATTATTTGCAGTTGCACCTACTTGAGGTTACTTCAGGGATGCTATTAAGGAACAATACTACCCTGTTGGAAGTTATGACGACTTGTATACAAGATGGACCACACTGTGGTAGGAAAGATACCAAATAGTGCCAGAGTTCACTAATGTCTTCCATACCTTGTGCACCAAGTTGGGTATCAAATATTCAAATGAAATCTGGTGCTCAAGTACCGCAACGATTTGCATAGATACATCCAGACGTAAATGGAGTTTTTGGACATCTCATCCTTGGGCGAGGTCTATCAATATGTCGTCAAAATCGAGTAGAAGATGAAACAAAAGATGCAAAAATTTGGTTTTGGGAACCCCTCATAGCAGAAGCAAGGAAAGGGAGGCCCCAACCCACAGAACAAAGGACAGAGAAAATATGGGCAACCTCAATACAACCAGTCCAAGATGAAAGCAAATAAGGACAATGGGAAGACGAAGAAAGATACCGGTAAGTGGTGCAACTTCCATAAGAGCCCCTAGAATAACATTGTTGATTGCCACTCAAATTAGTCATTGGTGGTTGAGGTAAAATCCTTTGAATCAGATGTAGTTTTCGACTCTGAGTCAGAACCAAAAAAGGGGAGATGGATCATTGAGGTAGAACCCAGTGCCACCATTTCTACCACCAAGATCCAGCTCAGTGAACCTGATAAACCAAAGGAAGGAAAGGGCCTCTTTCATTTACAGATGTGGGTAAAAGGAACTCCACTACACTTCATCGTTGATAGCGGTAGCCAAAAGAACCTCATCTCAATATACGTCATCAAGTGGCTAGCCATTTAGACAACACCGCACCTGTATCCCTACACCATCGGATGGCTCCATCAAGGAAACTATCTTCGTGTCAGCCAATAGTGTCGCATGTCGTATGGCATCAAGCCATTCAAAGATGAGGTATTGTTTGATTTTTCTCCCTTTGAAGTTTGTGATGTTCTTTTGGGCCAACCTTATTTATGAAAACATCATGTTGTATATGAGTCTAGGCCTCATAGTGTTATTATTACTTTGAATATGAAATTGTACAGGATACCCTTGGTAGTCCCACCTAGTGTTATTTCATTGATCTTTGCCAAGTAATGCAGGGAGGTCATTTCTCATATAGAGAAGTTTGTATTCTTCATGATTTGCTCTTAGAGTGAGAGAAAGGTTGTGACCACATCCATGGCCTCTGCAGTCAGCCTCTCCACGAAGTAGAAGAAAGTGGATAAGGCCATGAAAGAATACAAAGACATATTCTCATCACCTACTGGGGTACCTCTAAACTGTCAGGTCAAGTATCCCATCGATCTGACCCCCACCACACCGCTACCCAATGGGTCGGTCTATCACCGGTCTCGACTATAAAATAAGGAGATCAAGCGTCAGATCCAAGAAATAATCCACAAGGGGCACATCCAACCCAAATAATCACCTTGTGGAAACCCAATCATTCTGGTGAAGAAGAAATATGGGACTTGGTGACTCTGCATTGATTACCGGGCCCTAAATAAAATCATAGTCAAGAACCGATACCCAATTCCCTAAATAGACGATCTCCTTGATCAACTCAATGGGGAGAAAATACTTCAGTAAGATTGATCTGAAGTCTGGCTACCATCAGGTCCCAATAGAATCGACAGATGTATGGAAAAGTGCCTTCAAAATCAAAAGAAGGTCTTTTTGAATGGTTGGTCATGCCCTTTGGTTTAACAAATTCCCCCAACAACTTTCATGAGGATGATGGATGATATCTTGTGACCTTTCACTAATTATTTTTTGGTGGTGTATCTAGATGACATCCTCATCTACAACAAGACTTGGGCATACACTTGCAACATATTCAGCAGGTTCTGCACACTCTGCGACAACACAAGCTATATGCCAACTTGGAAAAATGTTCCTTCGGTATGGACAGGGTCCAATACCTAGACTACATTGTTTATGAACATGGTGTGCATGTTTATCCAACCAAGATCCAAGTCATCCGTGACTGGCCAGCCCCAACCACACTCACTGAGCTTCAGAGCTTCTTAGGCCTTGTCAATTTCTATCGAAGGTTTGTGTTGGGATTTTCCATTATTGCATGGGACCTCAGCCAAATAACCAGAGGTGGTGGTAAGGAAAAATTTGTGAGGGCTTGTCCCAACATAAATCCTTCAATGATTTGAAGAAACACTTGTGTTCTGCCCCATTACTTTCATTAAATGAACTACAACAACCCTTTAATATCGAGACAGACTCTTCAAACTATGTTGTGGGTGAAATCATTGCTCAGCACAACCACCCCGTGGCCTATCATAGTGAGACACTATCATATGTCATTTGTAAGTAACCTACTTATGAAAAATAAATGTACTCCATTGTGCAAGCCTCCCGCGAGTGGAGGCATTACATTCTCGGGAAGGATACAATCATCCAGACCGATCATAAGCCGTTGTAGTTCATGCAAACATAAGGAAAATTGCAGAATGATCGCCATCAGAAGTGGTCCACATATTTGTAGCAGTTCCACCTCAACATCAAGTATAAAACATGAAGTACCAACCGAGTCATTGATTTCCTCAACCAACCTCTAGTTGCGAAACTCACCATAGTGCTTGATTCTTGCGGCCATGAGACCTTCGGATGAACCCACCTCTATGAGATAGATCCTGACTTCACCAACACCTACCAGATGTTGGGCGCAAACACAATTGTCACCAATTTCCATATTCAGGATGGGATGCTATTCCATCTAGGAGATCTATGTGTTCCATCAAGCAAGCGAGCGAAGATGATTTGGGAAGCCCACTACAATCGGTTGGTAGGACACTTCAGCTTGGAAAATATAGTGGTAGTTTTGCAACGACATTTCTACTAGCCGAAACTTTGACATGATGTCAACAAGTATACATGGTCCTACACTTCCTGCTTTATTGCCAAACTGGCCATTAAGAAATAAAGCATGTACACGCCTCTTCCTACTCCTGAAAAGCCTTGGGAATCCATCTCAAAAGACTATATGTCAGGCCTTCCATCGACCATGCGGGGAAATAACTATGTTTTTGTGGTTGTTGATCTCTTTTCCAAAATGATGATTTTGGCCACCTACAGGAAGAGCATCACAATAAAGGCCACTGCCAAGATCTTCTTTGAAGGAGTGTGGGTACAATTTGGGATCCCACAAACCATTATCCCATATCAGGGCAGTCAGTTCATCAACACATTCTGGTCAAGCCTCTGGTCACTGTTGGACACCAAGCTCACCAAGTCCATTGCCTTCCACTCCCAGATGGATGGTCAAACCAAGGTTGTCAACCGGATGATCGTGCACATCCTATGCATGTACAATTCCAAACACCCACATACCTTGGATGAGAGTCTTCCCTATGTTCAACACATCTACAACAAATCCATACATAGCTCAACCGGACACAACCCCTTTCAGGTGGGGTTCGGATATCAACCATTAGGTCCCATTGATGTTGCACTACCCCTTGTAGCCACCCAAGTAGACTCGTTGCATGCTCCAAATGGAGCTAACAAAGCCACCCAGTTCATTGACTAGATCCAACACATCCACCAATAGGTTCAAGATATTTTACAGAAGTCCAATGCCAAGTACAAGCATCACCGTGATCAACACCGGGTGCCACACCAGTTTCAGATGGGAGACAAAGTTTGGTTGCACTTGCAGAAAGAACGCCTTATAGGGCTTGATCGAAAGATTTGTCCACTTTGTTATGGACCGTACACCATCACTAAGGATGTGGGTGACAATTCTTTTGAGCTAAACCTTCCCCCATTCCTTGGCTTGCACCCAGTATTCAATGTGGACCTCCTTTGGCCTTATTTTTCACCATTATTGGACACCTAGGAGATAACAGAAAAATTGACACCAACAAAGATCAACCTTAACTGCATGGAACGGGAATCCACTTATCATATCATGGAAACACACATCAAGGGAACTCTCCAGCAGAGGATCTAGCTTTATCAAGTTGTTAAAGAAGGGCAACTCCTGCACCAAGGCAAGTGGCTCACCCGAGGCCAAATTCAGTAGAAATTTCCTCATCCGATGGGGGAACTAAACGCAATGTATACCATTGCTTCCTAATGGGGGAATATTGATCTAGGAGGATATCTATGGCCACCCAGCTTGTCCAACTGGCTCAAAATAGTTTTTTGGCAACTTACTATTTTTCGTAGTTTTTCGGTTCGTGAACTTCCGGGGCCATTTTGAGGGCCTAAATGGTGCTTTTTCGCAATCAAGAACCTCAAAGAAAATGAAAGGCTCTGATTTATCCCCATAAATGAAGCTTCTCATTAATACCTTTCCAACGAGCTATCATGCACCCTAACCAAAGATCATATGCAAAAGTTATGACCCCGATAAGTTGATGTACTAACTTACCCCAATAGGGCCCACATGACTTTTGACACTTCATCTCCTAGGGTTAGGTTTTTGGATGTATAGGGTTTTGGAATTCATGTTTATTTTAAAAGGGCCTTTAGAGCCTAATTGTACTCATCTTCTTGTGAATTTGGTCACATCTCTTCTCAGAGATAAGCTTCCACTATTCTAGCAAGCTTGTTTTCAGTATGCATTTTATAGTTTTCAACATATTTCTTATTTAATAGAAGCCAAGTTTTACTATATCTTTGTTATTGTTCAATGTGTCTCTATGTTAATATTATAAATCTATGGTTTCATTTCATTCTGGTCATAAATCTGGATCAACACCTCCAGACAAATTTAGTCATATGAAAATATGAGTCATACCCATGTAGCATATAGACCGATAAGAAATATCTACTTCATAGAAAAACCCTAACGTGTTTCAAATTTTGTGAAAGACATATTTGAACCAAAAGAGAAGTGTGTTGAAATTACTAAGACAACTGAGAGGGGGGGGGGTGAATCAGTTTCAATTGAGCTTAAACAATTTTAAGTCTATTAAAATATTATTAATCTCTCTTCAAGTGATCATCAACAGAATACAACATATGGATAGTAAAAGTAAAGGCCATCAGTCACACATAAGATATACACAGAGACAGATTTTCATGAGAAAACCCATAAAGGGAGAAAACCTCTTCTTCTTCGAAATGATAGGAAGTCTTTTATGTTCTGTACATCATATATAATTGAGCACCAACTCAATGTGAGGCTACTACCTCTGTTTTACAAGCTGCAACTTGTTTGAGAGCACCAACTCTCTGGTTTCTCTAGCACCCACTAGAAGGAAGCAACAATTCCCTTAATGTTCCAGCACCAACTGGATGGAAGCACCAACTTCCAGTTATATAGGCTCCAAACTGTATAACAGAGAACACTTGTTCTCCCTTGCACCACCCTGCCACCCTGATTTCTCTAGCTGCAACTAGATGGAAGATGCAACTTCCTGTGTTCAAGTTCTCACTTGAACCTCTGAGGACAACAGTCCTCCTGAGCACCTCCCAACCTCCCTAGAATATGAATGACTAAATAAACAGTCAACTTTACAGATAAATCAGTTCTTACCAATCTTTCTTTGTTCTGTAAATATGGTCTTCGCCAAACTGTTCTGTTGTTCTTCTCTTCCTCTGTCTGTTTAGCAGGTATGCTCTGCATCAACTCGTTCTCTCATTCTGCTCTGCTTCAACTTCTCTTCATCATCTTTTACTCTTCACTGAGTTTCTTCTCACACTGTGCATCTTCTCCATCTAACACTGCACATCCTCTTATTTTTCCTTTCTTACAGTTTCATTCAATTTTCATACCGAACAGCCAACCTCACCTAGTTTGTCTCATTTTCTTTTATACACACCCCCACGGCGGTTCCACTTCGCATCTCCTTAGGCACAAGAAAGACAACTGTCCAAGCAACTAAAATGCCAACTGATTCGCCATCATGAGTCCATTTCGCTAACAGATTTGTAACTGAGGAGTTAACTATGAGAGAGAATAGTAACCTTCCGATCATATTCCAATTTATCTGCTCCGTTGGATGAACTTTATTGACATTGCCTTTAAATCGGGTTTCGACATTTCGACAATCCTGTGCTGAGTGTCTCGACACTTCATTTCGCGATCTCTAAAGTTCCGATACAGAACTTTTCTGCACTAGCTCCATCCCCAATATGACTATGGTCATAACCAAGCGCCTATGCAAAAAGCACTTTCGCGATTTCTCATTTCGTGAATTTTAACACTATGCTTCGATGACCCCAAGTCAGTGAAATTTCGATCGCTTGTCACATGTCCTGTGATTCGACGGTCCAGATTTGATCTTGATTCAATGGCTGCGATTGAATCGGGATTTTGCATATCGCGATTTCGACATTCTTGTTGCATTGTTTTCTTTGCCTCTCCATATCTCGATCCACGAAACTTCGATATGGTATTAGATCAACGGTCCAGATCTCAATTTTGATTCAATGGCTGCGATTAAATCGCGATTTCGCATATCGCGATTTTGGAATTTTTGTTGCATTGTTTCTTTTCCTCTTGATCTTGCGATTCACAAAACTCCGATAAGGGCTGGAGTCAACGGTCCAAATTCAACCTTAATCTGATGGCTCAAATTAAATCACGATTTCGGAAATCGTGATTTCGAGAGGTTAGGGAACATCGTTTCGTTGACTCTCTAGTTAGCGAACTGACGATCTATCCCCATGTGTCTTACCCATAAATGGATGGTCCTGCTTCTTTCGGAATTTTGTACGCCCACTTCTCCTTGTATTTTAAAGAGCGTGCAGGTTCTCCTTGATCCAACGATGGTTGGGTCCTGCACTTGGATCTAATGTCTGGGATCTGTCCTCCTCTTCAGTGTTCTCTTATTAAGATCTGACAGTCAATGAGAATTCAGGAAGGGATCCAATGAACACGGTTGTTGCTCTTCCCCGATTATTACTGCATTGATGATCATCGCTGTTGTACTCAAGCCATCATCACTACTGTACTTTCCATCAATGAAAAGTATACACTGCCTGTAAAATATGCCAACACTCCTCTGTACATTCTTCATGTACTCATGCCATCTTTACTTATGCCCATCTGTTACATTCTTCCTGTACTTATGCCATATCTGTCAACAATCTCCCCCTTTGGCATTGATGGCAATACAAGCACCCACATGCATTCGGACTCGACTCTCCTCCTGAACTTTTTTCTCCCCCTTTGACATCAATGTCAAAGAAGAAATAATCTCTCCCCCTATCGACTATAAGCATCTTGAAAATACACCAGATATTCAATAAGTAATCCCCCTGACCAGGTGAACAGATTAGACATAAGAAATTATAACCCCCAATTTTTGACGAAAATATCCAAAAGGGGTCGTTGCTAATGGTTTAGTAAAGATATTAGTTATCTGTTCTTTGGAAGGAATATAATTCAGCTGAACAATTTTGTTTGTAACTTGTTCTCTGAGAAAATGGTACTTTATTGGAATATGCTTAGTCTTGGAATGAAGAACAAGATTCTTGGAGACACTAATGGCACTGGTGTTATCACAATGAATTGGAATAGGATCAGTGTAAGTTACCTTTAGATCTGCAAGAGTTTGTATCATCCATAAAATTTGTGTGCAGCAAGTAGCAGCAGCAATGTATTCTGCCTCTGTACTGGATAATGAAATAGATCCTTTCTTTTTACTAAGCCATGCAACTAATGAGTCACCCAAAAAGAATGCCCCTCCACTGGTGCTTTTTCTCTCATCAACACAGTTTGCCCAGTCTACATCTGAATAAGAAGTTAACTGGAAATTCTGATTTCTAGGATACCAAAGACCATAAGTCATTTTTCCCTTCAAGTATTTAAATATCCTTTTGACAGCTACCAAATGACTTTGTTTAGGAGCATACTGAAATCAACCTACCATTCCAACAGCTTGCATTATATCAGGATGGGATGTTGTGATGTACAAAAGACTGCCTATCATAGAGCGATATGTCCTTTGATCAACATCAGGTGAGGTATCATGTTTACTCAACTTGCAGCCAACCACCATAGGTGTGCTAACTGTAGAGGAATCTTCCATCTGGAATTTCTTCAACATCTCTTTCAAATATTTTTCTTGAGAAATAAATATTCCTGCAAAACTTTGTTTTACTTGTAAGCCAAGAAAATATGACAGTTCTCCTATCATGGACATTTCAANTTAAGTTATGTACATCATCTATAATTGAGCACCAACTCAATGTGAGGCTGCTACCTCTGTTTTACAAGCTGCAACTTGTTTGAGAGCACCAACTCTCTGGTTTCTCTAGCACCCATTAGAAGGAAGCACCAACTCCCTTAATGTTCCAGCACCAACTAGATGGAAGCACCAACTTCTAGTTATACAGGCTCCAACCTGTATAATAGAGAACACTTGTTCTCCCTTGCACCACCCTGCCACCCTGATTTCTCTGGCTGCAACCAGATGGAAGCTACAACTTCCTATGTTCAAGTTCTCACTTGAACCTCTGAGGACAACAGTCCTCTCGAGCACCTCCCAACCTCCCTAGAATATGAATGACTAAATAAACAGTCAACTTTACAGATAAATCAGTTCTTACCAATCTTTCTTTGTTCTGTAAATCTGGTCTTCTCCAAACTGTTCTGTTGTTCTTCTCTTCCTATGTCTGTTTAGTAGGTATGCTCTACATCAACTCGTTCTCTCAATCTGCTCTTCTTCAACTTCTCTTCATCATCTTTTACTCTTCACTGAGTTTCTTCTCACACTGTGCATCTTCTCCATCTAACACTGCACATCCTCTTTTTTTTCCTTTCTTACAGTTTCATTCATTTTTCATACCGAACAACTAACCTCACCCAGTCTATCTCACTTTATTTTATACACACCCCCACGACGGTTCCACTTCGCATCTCCTTAGGCACAAGAAAGACAACTGTTCAAGCAACTAAAACGCTAATTGATTTGCCATCATGAGTCCGTTTCGCTAACAGATTTGTAACTGAGGAGTTAAATGTGAGAGAGAACAGTAACCTTCTGATCATATTCCAATTTATCTGCTCCGTTGGATGAACTTTATTGACATTGCCTTTAAATCGGGTTTCGGCATTTCGGCAATCTTGTGCTGAGTGTCTCGACACTTCATTTCATGATCTTCGAAGCTCCGATATAGGACTTTTCTACATTAGATCCATCCCCAATATGACTATGGTCATAACCAAGCGCCTATGCAAAAATCACTTTCGCGATTTCTCATTTCATGAATTTTAACACTATGCTCGATGACCCCAAGTCAGCGAAATTTTGATCGCTTGTCACATGTCCTGTGATTCGACGATCCAGATTTGATCTTGATTCAATGGCTGCGATTGAATCGGGATTTTGCATATCGTGATTTCAACATTCTTGTTGCATTGTTTTCTTTGCCTCTCCATATCTCAATTTGCGAAACTCCGATATGGTATTAGATCAACAGTCCAGATCTCAATTTTGATTCAATGGTTGCGATTAAATCACGACTTCGTATATCACGATTTCAGAATTTTTGTTGCATTGTTTCTTTTTATCTTGATGTTGCGATTCATGAAACTCCGATAAGGGCTGGAGTCAATGGTCCAGATTCAACCTTAATCTGACGGCTCAAATTAAATCACGATTTCAGAAATCGTGATTTCGAGAGGTTAGGGAACATATTTCCTTTGGCTCTCCAGTCAGCGAACTGATGATCTATCCCCACGTGTCCTACCTGTAAATGGATGGTCCTGCTTCTTTCAGAATTTTGTACGCCCACTTCTCCTTGTATTTTAAAGAGCGTGCAGGTTCTCCTTGATCCAACGATGGTCAGGTCCTGTGCTTGGATCTAACGTTTGGGATCTGTCCTCCTCTTCAGTGTGCTCTTATTCAGATCTAACGATCATTGGGCATTCAGGAAGGGATCCAACGAACATGGTTGTTGGTCTTCCCTGATTATTACTACAGCATTGATCATCGCTGTTGTACTCAAGCCATCGTCACTATTGTACTTTCCATCAATGACAAGCATACGCTACCTATAAAATATGCCAACACTCCTCTATACATTCTTCCTGTACTCGTGCCATCTTTACTTATGCCCGTCTGTTACATTCTTCCTGTACTTATGCAATATCTGTCAACAAAGTGGTTACCCTGACATACATACCCAAACTGGGGTTACTTCTAATGTCTCCAATTTTTCCTCAAAATACGAACTCCATTTCTTTAAGAAAAGGGCTTGACCTCCCCAATTCCATGACTTATTCATAATGATGTCTGCATTCAAGCCATCTCTTAATATCCACCCGATCCATCATTTGGATAGCACCAAGATTTTCAGTTCATATCACACCATAGAACCAAAATTTTGGGTATTCCATTTGCAATATATCCAACGACATCTCCTACTCACCAAATGACTGACTAGATCCATGGACTGCATACTCACAATCTCATACAACTTGACACTTTCTCCCAACACCAGGTTGGTACAAATAACTATTCACTTTACACATCTCCTACTAATCTTCCATTCTACGATGATTTCAGAGATGGGTTCAACTACTAGAGAGAAGGATTCTCACAGATACAACTGATTAGGTATTCAGAAAGGAAGTTTGAACTAAAACCCTTTTCTTGTGAAACTCCTAAGAGTGATAGACTATGGGACTCGATAGGTTTCTCTTGATCTAGAGGATGAGAGCCCTCATGATTTTTTTATGTTCTTTGATCAACCCTCAAATAAATATGAATACTATCCAAATGTTTTGAATAGGGTTTTCACGTGTAGGGAGAGAGTTACCTTCATGAGTCGTAGAGCTCACGTAATTTAGAGCGGGGTTGAGAATTGTCCTATACTCCAAGAGAAAAAACTCCCTAACATTTTAAATGATTGCTGGAATGTCCTCTCGAGCATATAAAAACTCTGCTTGGATGGAAGCTTGATGGAAATCCCCTGACGACAGAGTGGTCCAAATAGCATTTCCATCAAATGGGTCTTTTGAATAGTCAACCAAATCTTCTTCCATGTGGATGCTGACTTAGATGCAGGGATTTGTATAGATCACCATGAGGGAACCACCTCATTGGATGGTGACTTTCAAGGATCAAAATAACGAGAACATCGTTATGTGGAAACCCTAGTTACAAATCCATCTCCTCGTATTATATAATAATTTATTATATATTAATTTTCTTTTAAAATAATTAATAATAAAAAATAAGTGATTCCAGTATGATTTGGATTCATGTGACTTTTATTTTCAAAAGCCTTAGAAGTAGTGATAATATAAAATACTCTATATTTAGTATTTGAACAATATTTATTATATCTCAATATGACATTAACCAAAATCCTAACCAAGGTGAGGCTTAGATGTAGTTCAATATTGCCAAATAAAAAAATGATGCATAATCATCTTGGAATTCTATATTCCCAACTAATTTGTTATCATTGACCCAATTTCTTGAAATTCTATTGATTTTTGAATTCCAACTCATCAGTCATATCTTTTCTTATAAGACTCATTTTAGACCCAAATTTACTCTAATTAGAAGTCCCCAAAGTTTATCACAGGAATATGAATTTTTTAGTGATCTATAATAACATATATTGCTAATGAAATATATTTGGCTTGGTTCATTGAAAATGATCAATCTATATTTGTTGTGAGAGGATTGTTATAGTAGTTTGGATCAATAATTTCAAATCAAGGAAGAGCTACTTTTTGCATTTGGAATCAATGAGGATATACACCATGGAAATCTATCTTTTAGATATCCAAATAATTCATACATGTCTAGGTGGAAATGGGGCACTCGAGTGGAGATTCCAATGCAAACAAAAATTCCTCGTGATATTTTAAGGATGTAACTACTCAAAACCAGAACTACGTTATCTAAGGAAGAGAATTCTTTGAAATGGGGGGATAATCCATTGATTGGAAACTACATTATATGATTAAGATACAAGAGCTATTTATTGACACGAACCATACCCACCAAAAATCTAAAATCCCCATAAAAATGATTTTATGCACTTGGATGGCAATGGTTAAAAAACTATTAGCATGCGACATATTGTTGAGAAGGTGAGTTCAAGCGCCTAACATTTTCCATTTATGTTGAGAATAAAATGAATAAACACAACACATTCAAAATGTGTTATTTTAGTCTTGAATTTTAGACATGGATGAAAGGAACTAAGAAATGTATAAAGGGATGGGAAGAAGAGAGCATGGAGGAGGCATTTGATCATTGGTATAGTGATTAAAAGTATTATGAAGACAATTTAGTCTTAGATTTGTTAATTAAATATTGTTTGGAATTTTATTATAAAAGAATTTAGCAAACCAAAAAGATGTAAATTCTTAAGTAGTGAGGGGTTGGTCTTGGGCCACCCAAAAAAACTATCCACTATCACCTCAATAGCTCTTCCACTTTATTCATATGTTCTTATCCAACTCAAGGTGAGTCTCACTTAACTAGTGTAGATCCATATTAACTCCGGATCCATCATGTATTGAGAGGCATAAAATCTTTCTAGATGCAAACATTTCTTCAAGTTTTGTACTTATAAAAAAATTGCATCTAAAGGAATTTGATGCCTCTTAACGCATGATAGATCTGGAGTTAAGAAGGATCTACATTGGTTCTCTCTCTTTGTGTGTGTCTATATATATATATATATATATATATATATTCTACGTGTAAACTCCATGCTGAACACAGAAGGAATTTTTTTACTTTTAATTACTCTCTCTCTCTCTCTCTCTATATATATATTATAAAGTTGATATAACATGTTAGGTCATGTATTCGCAAAACTTGTAAGTCCACACTTATGTTATTGCATTAGCTTGAAGTGTCATAAATATATAAAAAATGATTGTTTCTCTTCCCTAACGAGTGACGCTTGCTATCACCTACGACTCTTCATATCTACAATTAATGTTACAAGTAACACAATCCCAAGGATTATGTGTCAACATTCCCTCCCTTAATCCAAAGGGGTGTTTATGAGCTCAAACATCATTGTGAACTTTTCAAAATTTTCTTCTCAAAGTGCTTTGAACACATTTACCAACTTAACGAGAACTGTGACTGAAACGCACGATGGAAAAGAGAATCAACGAGATATACAAAGCATAAGGTAGACTGGACTGGTAGACTGAGAGACAGAGCTTGAGGAAGACTAAGAGACACCTTCTATGGAAATGAAACAGCTAGGGAAGATAACCATGGAGTTAGACCACGACTCAGATACCATTGTTAAGCCAGGTATTGGAAAAACTCCTAACTCCACACATATGTTATTGCATTAGCTTGAAGCTCAATAAATATACAAAAAATGATTCTTGGTCTTCCCTAACAAGTGATTCTTGCTATCACCTAGGAATCTTCATATTTACAATTAATGTTACAAGTAAAGCAATCCCAAAGATTAAGTGTCAACATAAAATTATTTTACTTAAAGCTGAATGTTGATATAAAATTATTGTAGTGAAGGTGCATGTTAAAATATTGTTTTTAA